>BDMR012750637.1:0-12090 GCA_002091895.1 Caridina multidentata
CTTTAGACATGACATGACCTATATTTTGAATCTTATCTGGTCCAGTGGTGATGTTGTCAATACTTCAGTGTTATATAATTCTTCTTTAAGAACTTCAATATCTCCTATAAAGAACAAATATTATATATTTCAAGTCTTCATCACATCAATGGCTGTGGCTATCCACATCCTTGGATACTTTTTAATGAAAAAAAATATGAAGTTTATACTCTAATAACAAAACTGCTACTCCTTAGCACAATATCTGATAAAATGTTGCATGAAATGATCCACAACAACAAAAAATCCCAAAGTGATGGATACTGGCTAATGGATGTAAGTAAGAAATGAATTGAAATAACAGCAACTGCAAACTTTTCTCACTCACATTTTGATTTACATGTACAGCTTGATTTTTGTATTATTCACATTGAACAGAGAGCATCTCCCTACTAACAATGAGTACAAAGGAGAGTATGAAAATTAAAATATCAAGTTATATACCTTATGATGAGTACTTTCTTTGTACAGTTTTTTCATATACAGTAGTCAATTAAGTCAACAGTAATATGAATACCATGAATCATAGGGAAATTTAATGCTTTCTGAAGCATATCACAACAATATGATGATAAGAAAGACTGGTCAATGGATTTTTACTTATTCTAGCTCTTTTTCATAACACATATGTGTTATGTTATGGGATACTTCCATACCAACTCAAGTTAAAACATAGCTACAACTACTTGAGGCTAAATATCACTGCCTTCATTAGTCTGTATACAAAAATGCATATTCTTTTATGCAATGAACCACATTTGACAACAATACAGAATATTCTATCAATAAAGTATTATACCGGCACAAACCTTGAATATTAGAGCAGACTCAACTAATTTTCATATGCAATGGACCCAAACCAATGTTACTAATACCAAGTCACCATGTTTGCAATGATGGAAAATCTACGATGTACTTCATGATAACGACGTAGTCCAAACCACATCACTTGGCGATATCAGCAACATCTAGTAGACTTTACCTTTATAAAACCTTATTAATATTATTAAAGCTATGAAGGTAGAAAACAGTTACTATATTTGTTATTCACAGAGATTCTTATATTAAATTTATTATGATGTATCAGGTGAAACACTGGATCCACCATTGATCCACTCAGCAAGTCCTCGCTTGACTAATTCTTCAGCTACATCAACATCCTGAAGAAATAAATAACATTTTATAAGCAAGTATACTGTATTACTGTCATTAATGATAATTCTCACGATTCATTACCATATATGCAATAGAGAACAAATGTAAGAGATAACCAATAATATACCTGCATTTTACAATTTTTAGTAATTTACTGTTTTTAAACAGGGTAACCACACCAATAGATATAATGCATGCTTTTAAAGCTGGTTAGAAAAGCAAACCAAATACTGTTCACACTTTCGATACTTAGAGAAAACTGTACATAACAAGAGCTATGAAACTCACTCAAAAAGGAAGTCATATGATTACCTAAAGAAATCAATTTAAGCACAGTGTGTTGATACAGTCTGCTCCATATACAGAGCCATATTTACATGCTTGCACAGGAAATGTTAGATCCATCATTACATGCTAATTTTGCATGTTCTGTAGCAAAGATTAAGTTGCTTTTCATGTATCAGAAAATAGGAGACAGAAACCTTTGCTAACATTTTCACTTTTGTTATAAGGATTACCGACATAATAACCGCTACTGGTTTTACAATTTATCAAATGTCAATCTCTAAGGGTTGTACACTACTCCTGATTGGTTAATTACCACTGAGACCCTACTGATGCATTAATAGTAAAGACAAACAATGACTAATTCTTATTCCTGGATACAAGGTGAACTGCTGTGCTTTGTGATAATATCACCAATTTCTAAAATTTTGAATCCCAGTGAATCATGAAATCACATACACTGTCAAACTTATCAATAACATTACCCTGGAGAGAGGTAAGACAAATATTTAAATTCCACAAAGAGAAAGCTTTAAAAATAATATACATTATCATCATACTTACTGTGGGCCCATTTGTATCAATGATCTGGACATAAGGTATAGTATTATCCTCAACCTGACGATATCCAACAACCTTTACCATAACAGCTTTCCACTGAGCTGCATATGTCAGTTCTTCAAAAACATCTGCTGCTTCATCTCCTTTTACACTCCTGAAATATATATAAAAAGTTATATATATGTCTTAATACTACACAGTCAAACAGAAATTAACTTAGTTAGGGTCACAAACAATAAAAAATTATGGACCAAAATTGTAAATGTTATCATTTATTATCAAAGAAATTAAAGCTATTTACTAGATTTTTAGCAAACTTACTAAAATGGAAAAAATGCTTTTTACGCACGGAAGTAATATAAAACTTTTCCAAAAGTTTTAGTATCTTGGCAAGACACCATATAATAATTTCCATGTTGCACCTCTTAAGATAGATTTAGTGTCTGACTGTTTTCCATTAGCTCTTAATATATGCAAAATAATACTTACTCTGGATCAATATTTGCCAAATAACATTCAATGGCCTGAAAGTTTAATCTGAGGTAGGTAGTCCTAAGTTCACAGACATTGTCCATTGTAACTGTTTCTGTATCACCAAAGTCTACGTAGTAAACAGTAGCAAGGCTTTTAGAAGGCTCTGAGGTGTTATATTCGTAGCAGCAAATTCGGCCTCTATACCATGAATTATCATGAGGGAATTTAGCTGCTACAATATCCCCCTCTTTAACCTGTTTAAAATTAATGACAAGAAAAGCAATGAAAACCATATATAAACAGTGCAAATATATACAACTTCACCATGTACTGAGTGTTGTAACTAAAGAATTTGTAAAGCACAGCCATAATACATATCAAGCAAAGCACAATATACATGACATCAACTAATATAATCAAAAGATCCTAGTGTTAGCATAAGAAAGCAGTTATAAATTCCTTACCTTGTCTAGCTCATGTAGTTCCCTATTTTCAGCACTGTCATAATATTCAGTCATATCGGTAACCAGTTTGTCAAGCTGGATAGAGCGAGATCCAACTACCTGCTCATCAGAGAAATAAGCAAACCATTTTGTAAACATCAGTATAACAAAAACTGTATCTTACAAAGAAGATGAACTACTTTATATTAGGAAAAAAAAAATATCAGTGTTGCGGAGAGAGAGGTAAAGCCAAGAAATTCATATATGTGATAAACTAAAAGTTTCTTACACTTCACATTCACTTTAAAAGAAAATTAGAATTAGTTACTCACACAATGTAGCATTTTCTAAATAAGAAATAGAAAAGAAATAGAGAAAGAAAAGTGAGAGAGAGGTACATAAGAAGTTCAGTGCTAATAAAGTAAGTATGATCAGAAGTTAATTTTTATTTCAGGTAAAAGTAACGCTAACAAATTGTTTAACTAAAATACTTGAAAAGTGAAAGCAAGAATACAGGAAACAACAGTTGTACAGAAATGTAAGTAATATCATTTTATGAATAACATCATGTTTACACTGACGGTAACTAACCTGCAGCCAAAAATGAGCAGCTGTATCAACAGCAGAGACATAAGCCTCTATAAAACGGTCACTAGTTGTAGCAGCAAGGGATTCCTGATGTAATGAACTACTAAGTGATGATGGCTGAAAATATAACACATATGTATTTACAAAACTATATCACCCATTCTAACTTGCAGATTTACATATACACATAAGCAATCTTACAAAGACATGTCAGATATAGACTGTAACAGGTAAATTGTCAAGTGATAACAGACAACAAGCCTTGCTATTGAGGATGAATCGTTCTTGTATTTACTGAACAGAAACAAACTTCAGCTCAAGCAAGTACAAAAAATCCAAACACACACAAAATATATATACTGTATGAATATAAGGAGGAGTACCTGGTTTACTATGCAATGGTGTTGAAATATTAAAATGGGAAGCAATACTGACCAAGATTATCAACAGTGAATTCAATGCAATAATATCTGAAAAGAAGAAACATGGATATCTGGTTGCTAGTATTCTTAGAGGATTTGATCCAGAAAAATAGTTTTTATGAAACATCCAGCATGAAAATGGAGGAAGGAACAACAATTAATGGATTAATTCAGATGGGAGGGAGAATTCTTCAAGTTCAATATTACTACATACAGGTTCAAGAATTTAATGCTAAAATGCAGAAATACAATTTTAGCAAATAATATGAAGCCAAAACATACCTAAACAACCCCACAAACATTCATCACTGGCAAAATTTAACAACGATAATTAAAAAATAGAAACACTGGCATCCAAAAATAAAGTGACAGATCAACGAGGAAAGAAGAGCAACAAATATTCAGACACTATGCTTCTTAACTGGCTCACAAGAACAATAGTAATTATCATCTTACAACGATACCAATAAATATCGACCAGTAAATTAAAGTGCTTCTAACAAAACCTATGTCTGACACCATTTTGGTTAAAGTTCAATTAATTCAGAAAAACACCAAGAATACATCCAAATACTGTATGTATTTTACAATAAAACAGTTCCTGTTGAACACAAATAATCTCCATCCTTACTGTCAAGATTAAGTATAGTCCTCATCCAGTTTCCTCACAAATTTCTTACACATCTGCATACTGTTTTCTCACATTCTCTTGCTCAATTAAGTACAGCAGTATCATATCTCAGTAATCTTGTTCAATGACCATCAGTTGTTTCCAACATCTCTTTAAAGTTAATGGGAAAATATCTACCGGGTATTCCTCAATTCATTCCTATTAAACAGTAAATCCTGCAACATCTATGAAAACTCTTCTGGTTTCATCTCCGACATAAAATTATGTAAAATTCAGATTTCCTGCCCATGAGATCTGCATTCACACCAGAGATAATCATCATCAATTCTCAGTCCTTTACTTATTCACTAACATTCAAACTCTAGGTCATACTGTGCATCCACAATTTTTTTATTTACACATTTTCCTTTCATTTTACTCCAGCTAGCAAGAGACAGGATCCTTCTACAATATATTTACAAACAATCAAGCATTTTCTTCAGGGTTCATTGCGAAGATGCATTAATGAATAAAAAACATTAAACCAAGTATATACTGGCCAAGCAAAACACAATAATCTTACGTAAGAACATCTCTGCCCCAACTGATTTCCCACATCACATATTTTCACAACCACAGCAATTAGCATGGAAATCAATTTCATTATGACCAAAATACTTTGTTTACATACCGTGCTATCATCATTTTCTTGTGAAACCTGTCTTGCTCTCGCCCTCATGGACATGTTTACCGCAGATTGCTGAATTTGTTGCCTTATTTCTTCTACTTCAGCCAACTGTAATGCATAAGAAAATGAGATACTATTGTAATCTACTGCAAAAACAAACTTAATATTTGTATATTGACAAAATAAAATTCTGTAAACTGCAGTTTACAAAATATACTGTACACAAAAATAAATAAATATAAAATTAAATACAATAAAATTACAAAATCTATATAAACTTTTTCCGACTCCAAAACTTTTCAAAGCCAGAATTCCCACTGAACATTTTCTACACTAATGATGCCCACCCCCAATTTTTTATTTTGGCTTGTAGGTGATGAGATAGGCTGTTGCAATGGCTGGCAAGCATTTCTTAAAGAAGTGTCACATTTTTCTCTGCCACCTAAATTTTATTTTTAACATTTTACAGTGAACTGAGCCTCCTGACACACTTTTAACTTATAATTACTTAGTTAATGCAGTCACTAAAGTTCTGAAAAATTATGTAAAATTCTCCAAGATTGTGTTTACATTAAAATATTTTTTTTTTATTATTTCTGTACCCATTAAAAATTGTTCTGCACATAAAGTACCAAAATGCAAATATGAAAAAAAAAAGAACCTTACTCTATCAATTACTGGAATCTGGCACAACAGTACTGTACCACTTATAAATTAAATAAAGAATTTAGGAAATCTACTCTCACTGGTATTAATTTATCACAATTAGTTTTCCGAGACTGTATATTATAGGAATATTTATACAATAAAATTAGTTTAATCTGAGAAAATTGTCCTCAAAATGATCAGGAAATCAAAACAACATATGGAATTTTTACATATTAATTCAAAATATTTAAAAAAAACATTTGGATTTTGCAATTCTGGATAGCATTAATTACAAAATTATATAATGATTTAAAGCAGCTATGAGGTGTTACTCTACAGTCACACAAGTATCAAAACTCATACATTTCAAAACAATTGTTAACTCAATAACTCATGTCAAGTGCAAGAGGCAGCTTAAACACTGAAAGCTTGGACAAACTCTTGTTCACTGTGACAAAAATACAGCAAAGTGGATGACATGAATTTTTTACAAGGAAGTAGGAAGAACTTTCAGTTGCTAAGGGTATTCTCAAGTTCAGGAAGAAATAGTCTATCAACAACAATCTCTCACAAAGTCAGGAAGAAATAGTCTATCAACAACAATCCCTCACAAGGTCAGGAAGAAATAGTCTATCAACAACAATCTCTCATAAGTTCAGGAAGAAATAGTCTATTAACAACAATCTCTCAGTACAAGCCCACTAACAAGACAATCTAATTAATTATGGTTTGGGGCACAAATAGGAATATCTCTTTACAAATTTCAAAGCATAAAGGAAAGCCCTTCTTAATATACCTTAATATTTGCTGGGAATCCTTCAAAAAACATAAGTCTGATATTTTATTCAGATAAAAAAAAAAATTGAGGAGTAAGTTCATTCACACAGGCTAGAGATGCATGCTCAACCATTAATGATTCAGATACACAGTAAAGATAGTTAAGTAAAGTACCATCCAGAGATTCTTAAGACTATGTTCTTGGGGCTATATCAAAGATAAATAAGTTTTCTTAAATCATACTTCATCATATTACATGCATGAAATAGCTTAAGAATTCCACAACAATCTAAAGGAAAGTGTAAAGAAAGTTTAATGAAGGCTAATCTCTACTGTATCCATTAAAACTAAGGTAACTTTTCAAATTACACAGGAAGAAAGCACTCACATCACAGTAATTTATATCCACGATTTATAGTAGTACTATTTTTATTAACAAATCTATACTGTATATGCTGAAAGAAGGCAAGGAAATTAATAATTAACAAACTAGAAATGAGACATGCAAAATCACTATTAGCGAATAAACAAGAAGTCTGAGTTATAAGAAAACATCAAGTAAGCTAAAGACTGACTGCACAAGACTTTTGATTGTATACTTTACCTTCTGCAATAGAAGAGTTTTTGCTGTATCAATCTGCTCTTTGCTTCCCTTAAGAATAATCCTTCTTTTATCATCTGCATCATATCCAAATAAAGGAAACAAAATACAAAACATGCAAAAGAAAAACATAAGAAACACTACTATAATACATTAAATACATGTAACATCTGTGCAAATATGTTCTGCATGCCAAATATTAGTGTTTGTGTGTACATCATTGTACAGATTCAGTGCATAATGTGAAGAGATTATAATCTCTTAAAATGCAAGCCTTCCACCTTCTATTTCTAAATACTAAGGATGAATGAGCCAACAAAATGCAGGATTGTAAATGCAACCAAATCTGGTTGAGTACTGCAGAACTTTCAAACATTATAGTTTCTGCAGTATGGTCAATAAAATATATCTGTAGTTGGGGAGACAGTCTCTATGTTTTTGTGCACTGATATTTTAACAAATTAATGTAGACAGATAGGACTCACATTCCATAGAAATACAAGAAATATTTTAAAGTAATATTTAAAGAAGGTTACCCACAAGCTAATACCTTCAGAGTACAATTATGAATTACCATAAAACCTACTGTCGTCAGATATTTTATAATCATACCTCTTTTTCCTCTTTCCAAACAGAGCACAGTACTGCATACTGTATCAGGTACCATAAGTGTTGTATTAAATAACTAAAAAAGTGAGGATAAATCAATGCATTGTGGTGTATTCCATTTATTTCCGATATATTTCAAAAATTCAATGAAATAGCTTGACCTGTATCATTCGATGAGATATTATTGTTTGAAACAAGTTTCCCGATATAAAAGGAACACAGCAGCCAAGAAACACTTTAATTCGGTTGCTTTCCCATTGCAATAATCTCTGACAGTGACCAATCAAATGGCTTTGCCAAACTTGGTAGAATACCAAAACTACTGACTATTCCAGGTTAACTAGTATTAATGCCAACTAAGATAAACAGGAAAATGAATGGTTAAATGGTAGCAGCCAACATGGAAACAAGATATCAACAAGATATCAGCAATACAAGCACTGCCCAAACTGAATTTAGAAATTGCAATAAACTTGTAACATAGTGATCTCTCCACTCTCATGCCATACAAATTGCTTGCTCCAAAGCATAAGTAAGAAGAGTGGGAGAAGGAGAGTGGAGAGACAACATTAAATAGCAACAAACATAAGCTTATCAGCTAACTTTTGATAAAAGTTGTTATATATCTTTTCATAAATATGCAATTTATTATACAATAAATCTCGCAAGCTTCTAATTATAAATTTAATATTGACAACCATCACAAAAACAAACAAAAGTTGTATACTGAAGAGTCAAATTATTTAAGAAATCTTAATATATATTCTTTTTATTCAATTAAGCCATACACATTCCCAACTGGAATGCAGCTCTCATTCAAAACCTAAATGATGTCTTAAGAAATTTCATAAATATTTCACATTAAAAGCTTTTCCAATAAACATGAGGGACACAGATACCATCCTACTCAAGACTAATAATAATAATTTTTTTGCAACTGTCACAAATTTTCTAACACCCACAAAACCAAAAGTATTTATGTGATCCTGACTCATAACTACTCAGATCCAGCCTTCCATTAGAGGAATGAAACTCCCAACCCCTGATAAAAAAATCTGCATAGATGAATAGAGAGGCAAGAGAGTCCTCCAAGGAACTAACCACCTCAGATAAAAAGGCACCAACCAC
Organism: Caridina multidentata; assembly: GCA_002091895.1. Classification (NCBI taxonomy): domain Eukaryota; kingdom Metazoa; phylum Arthropoda; class Malacostraca; order Decapoda; family Atyidae; genus Caridina; species Caridina multidentata. The sequence goes on from BDMR012750637.1 coordinate 9,029, forward strand.
TTTTAGAGGGATTTCCAAAGAAAAGCCGAACAGCGAAATTTCAGGTCCCAGGAGTTTCATTTTGCCAGGCAATAGACACAGGTTTGTTGTTGGAGCAGTACTGTGTTCGCCAGTTCAAGGCTTAATCAGATTTCAAGTAAACACGCAATAAATTTTGTGTTGATTTAAAAGCATATTTATATACATATACAAATAAAAAAATTGCAAAAGTAAGGGACCATTAATGATGCTGTGAATTCCCTCTTCAGCCAAAGAATGTATTTGTCTCATGAACAGACTGGGTAACAGGAAAGTCAACAGATCTTTAAGCAATGACCCACTTGACTCTGATTTTTAGAAAATTATCTACAAAGCACAAGCACAAGGATTTTCCATATATCCTAATAACACTCCTAGGAGAATCAGAATGACAAAAATTCAAAGTCTGTTTACATGCCATCAAATAAGAAACAGGATACTTTAAAGGAGATTTGATCCTGGGATCATGTTTATTATTTTTGTTTTCTTTTTTTTACCACAGTATTGCTATCTTTCAAGACCAATTAACCAATCAAACAAAGATCTGACGGTTCAAAACAAAGTACACCAGAAAACAAGAAGCAGTACAACGCTGTCCAAAGAATAACAGTCAGAACGTTTTCTCTTAATCATGGTCTAGAAAATATAACTGAAGTACAAGCTATACAGAAATAACATATCCTTATATTCATAATCACCTAAAGCAGAATAGCTAACTCTAAAAGGAAACAGTTTCAACCAATCCATGAACAAAATTTTATTTAATTTTTTTCATTTTTTTTTTCTTTTTTGTGTTCATAGTTCTTTTTTACAGACAACTAAGTTCCCAAATCACCTACAAGATAATTTACAGATGGTAAATATTATCGTCAAGAAACTGTCATGCCAGAAGTTTTGTGTTATTATTTATCATTGTTATAACTACACAATCTATCACAAATACATCAGTGATGATGAATTCACCTCATAACTTGCGCCAATAAATATGAATTTAAAACACTCCCCATAACATTCAGAAAGTGTCTTCTCCTAAGTTATTATTATGTTGACTAGAATCTACGGTATGGTAACTGGCATGTGATGTCAGGGCTTACTGTGCAAGAAGTCAATGTTAAATCTGCCAAAGAAAAGTGGTGTACAAATCATTGATTTCCTGTGTTCTAGTTGGGTGCAACCAATAATAGTCTATTTCCTCATTATTCATAGAGAAAGCAGGGACTAATTTTTCTACAGAATTCCAAACAGTTTAGTAGAGCTTAATGGCAACTGTCATGGATTGACAAATTGGGTAAAGCCAATTTGAGCTCCATGGTTATAGAATGATTAATGGTTAGAAAGACTAATATTTAACGAAAATATTAAATTCACTTGGCATAGAACACTCCTGTATCTCTCATAAAGTAGCATTCTATATGTCAGTTGCATCGCAGAACAGTAAACAAATATGAAAAACTGACAAAAGATCTGGGATTTAACTGAAAACTGATTTCAAATAAGTTTTAAATAGAAAATGAAATCAAGGTTTGCCAAAGTGGGGTAGCATACGGTGTTGGCATAACAAGAAGCCAAAGGAAAGCACAAAGAATAGCCATAAATTACACTGTGAAATAAAATACATTCCATTCTAATGTCTGCACAACACTGACTGCATAAAATATAAAACAAGAATTTACAACACACACTAGAATTTCAATGTCAGTAATGTATCAAAAAATTATGAAAAATAAGCAAAATTTGGCCAAGCTTTACATCTTCCACAACCTCTGCAGTCATATCTGACAGGTTAACTGTAAACAATCACTACAACTTGTGGGCTGTACATTATGAAGAATGATTCATATGATAAAATTAAAAGCAATGTATTAAGGATTCAATAAAATCTTGATTATTTTGTCCACTTATCAATCTGTGAACACAAAGTCTCAGTAATATTATAGTAATAGCAAAGTAAATAATCTGGCACTGCCATGCATCTTGATGTGTTTCAAGGTACCTTGGAGAATATGAGTTATTCACTGCAGCAATACTGAAATCCTAAGATGCTCATGAAAATTATTACACAAAGAAAGTGGTGCAAACAACTTGAAGAAAAGTCCAATACTCTAGGGGAATTCAACCTTATTTTTTGGACTTTGTAACAAAGACATCAGCCATTCCAGATACAAAATACTTCTCTCATAGATTACAGACCAAACTGCAGTTACAGATGCGTCATAATATAGCTGTACTGTACTGAGAAACATACTATATATGTCATTGAGGATTTGAGATCTAGTTATAAAAGAATTCAAGACTGGAGAGCCACATCCAGTATTACAGTGTCCTGCTTACATAATGTAAAAAAAATACATATGCCTTGAACCACAAACATATTTATGAAAGGGTTAAAACCTACATAAACCTCTGAATAACCACACTAATGCTACATAAGTCATAACATGAAATAACACTCACAAAAAGTTACAGCTCAGCCAAATAATAAGAATCCTACCATAAAGACTCAGGAGAGATATGACTAAAACATATGATTTAATAAAATCGGTACTACCACATTAGAAAGTTATATTTCCTGTACACCCGTGAAAAGAACTATGATCGTTCAAGATGGAAGGTCAGTAAACAACATAATTAGGAAGATATTGCATCAATGAAGCAAATTTCAGGAGATAAAAAGATTTCTTGCATATTTTAGTTAAAACGAAGACTCTTCAAATAATTTGCATTTTTCTTATGCAATGTGCAAGCTGATCTCCTCCCATATAGTGTGTACACAGGCCAATATTTAAGGATCTCACTTTAGAAAATAACTCTTACTATACAGGGAAAGGTCCACTAAAGAAAATATCAATTACGAGAGATTTTTAGGAGGATCAGCCTTACAAACCAAAGTTCACAAAGAAACCAAAGCAAATTTCACAAAGAAACCAAACCAAAATCAAACAAAATACCATCAAATTTAAAAGAAAATTTGTCTCTGGTAGAAAATAAAAATATTCCACTTATTTTTTACTTGATGACCAATGCAAAATACAAATGACGAAATA
>BDMR012750638.1:0-12093 GCA_002091895.1 Caridina multidentata
TTTGCATTCCAGAGACATAGAAGACTATTGGTGACTTCTTAGACCATCAATTTTTAATTCTGAAGCCAAAAGTGTTGGAGAAGAACAGAAACACTAGTATCTTTAACCAGAACTATAAATTCCAGATCACGTACTCTTTTACAGGCAGCCAACTTTTCATCTTTATACAAATGGCAGAGACAGCAGTCCCGGGAATCTGAGTTTGTCTTGCATGATGGGCCGCCATATGCTAATGGACAACCTCACATAGGCCATGCAGTTAATAAGGTTGGCAAAAGATTTTGTAGACCCCTTCCTACACCACCCCACCCCTCTCCTCCCCCACCTGCCTCCAAGGGTGCTGAATTAGAACATATTACTGAATCAGATACTTCCTGCTACATAGTTTTTCCCATGTGCTCCTATCTCTAGATGACTTTACTGATACCTTTGAAAGTATACTGTTCTGTTTTCTCAAGTTTTGTCTAGATTTGGCAAATATTATTACTTTATGAAAAACATGTGGGTAACATTACTACAGTAATAGTAAATAAACAGGAATAATTTCAAGGGAAGGCTGGGGTAAGAATAATGATATATTATTTACTTGTAATTTTTACTAGGTAATTCATATGATATGGTATAAATGCATATTTCCTCTTTTAGTGGTGAAGCTTTGTAATTCAGTTTGATATTTTTCAAGGATTTTGAATTTGAATGGCAGAAAGTATTGAATTTTTTTAAGTTTCTCATTGAAGCATATGATTAATCCTATTTATTTTACTGGTTTATCTGAAGATTCTCAAAGATATAACTCTACGGCATAAGCTACTGCAAGGCTATAAAGTGCACTATGTCCCAGGTTGGGACTGTCATGGACTGCCAATTGAGCTCAAGGCAATTGAAAAGGAGAAGAAGAGAAGCAAAGGAAAAGCAGTACATGCGACCTCAGCTCCTGAAGCAATTCGGCCAGTTGGTAAGCTTTTAACATTATGTACAGTACCTGTACACTTTTATCATGTACCATGTTATATTGTCTAGTTGTTTCTGAAAATAATAATTTCAAGTGTACCAAAGTCCCTTAATAATATTTGAAGAATAAGCTTGGTTTGGACACCTTAAGGAATGCACTTGTTTTAATGCTGTTCTGGAATTATAAAGTAAGACGTGATACTGTATGGTATATTTTTATATGGATTTTAATGAAAAACTCTCATGCATTTTTAGCCAAAAAGTTTGCAGAAGAAGCTATAAGCATTCAGCGACTGGCCTTTGAACGATGGGGAGTTTTAGCAGATTGGAATAACGTTTATACTACATTTGACCCAGAATACATTAGCAGACAGCTGCATTTGTTTGCTGAGCTATATGAGAAGGGATATATCTATCAGGTAAAATTGTTTACTCTGCCATTATTAAAGATACTAGTTTTTCATATGTGGTAATAGTCTCATATTTTGTGGCCCCCTATGGTTTTCTGATGAGAAAATCATAGTAACTGTAATGATAATATACTGTATACTGATAGTACTGAATATCATACATTTCTTTATTTGTTAATGCTGAGGACTTCTTTGTTGTGATGCAGTAATATGTTGATTGTGGTATTATTGAGAATTGCTGTTTAAGACACATTGTTTTTTGCTTTACCATCTGGCATTAATGATTGTAAGCATCAGCATTAGTTTCCAAAAACCTCTAAATCTTGCGATACAGTGAGCTCTAGGCATACTAGGAAGATCACATTAAGTACTAACCTCAGATAGATGCTGTGCACAACTTACATAGATTTTATTTTACAGGCATATAAACCAGTTCATTTTTCACCGTCTTCAAAGACTTCTCTTGCTGAGGCAGAATTGGAGTATGTAATGGATCATTGTAGTCCTTCTGTTCATGTGGCTCTTCCAGCCAGTAATCTTCCCCAGTTTTTACAGGTAATCCTTCATTTTTCAGTACATTCATGGTAATAGTTGCAGATACTGATTATACTGTAGAGCTTTATGAGGTCCTTCATTTTAAATTCTTTACAAAGTTTTACTGATATTTGCCTAAAAAATTAAGTAAAACCATCTTTTTTGGGTCTGTTAAAATGATTACTAGAGATTCTGCAATGAATTTACAGGGATTATGGAGCTGGTGGTGTCATGGAATAAAATACTGAAGATACGTAAATAAGTAGAGTAAAACTTTTGGCTTACTGTAATGTAATGTTATTAAACCCAATGAGCTTGGTTAAGTAGAGGCAGCACACACTTTTTGCCATAAATATCTTCCCCTTAGTAAAAGGAGGTTATAGTAAGCCTCAGCTACTAATTTGCTGAGTCTGCTAGGACCATTAAAAATTAAATTGTCTGTGGATAACAAGATTTTCCATAAATATTATAAATGCATTACTGTCATCATCACTGGCTATTAGGTTATTTCACACTTTCTAAGGCTACAAAATTTGTTTATGGTAATCTAGCATTCCATTGTCGTGGGAAATGCAGCATGTTAAAACTGTCGCATTTTGTAAGACAGCTGTTTAATGGGTAATATACAGGTCATTATTTTGGAAGGGACACTGAGGTACCAACTTTGGGAATTAGTTCTTATACTTCTTTAAGGTAGAGCCTTTATTAGTTAGGCTAGAGAAAAGGCAGGGTATCACAACCTAATTATGAACACTGCTGTGCAGTTTTATAAATGTGTACTGTATAGTCAAGGCTTTTGTGAATATTATTGAAAGTATGGCTTAAGATTTTAATAGAATAATTCTCTTTGTAGTGTTGTTTTAGTTTATTTCTTTAATTATTTTTATTTTTATTTATTTATTTATTTATTTTTTTTTATAGGAAAAGCTAGATGAGCTTGGTTATTCCAAAGCTTACCTAGCAGTCTGGACCACTACTCCATGGACATTGCCTGCTAATGAAGCAATCTCTTATGCTGCAGACAAGGTTTATTCCCTTGTTGTAATTAGAGTTGGTGAACAAAATATTGCTGTTATATGGTCAAAAGAACTGTTAAAAGAACTGGAAGATTTTGCAGAGTTAAATATTGAGCTTTGCTCATTTGAAGGTGGGTTAATATTTTACTACTTAGAAAGAAGGACCATGATGTTACTGAGTGACAATTTCATTTTGCTATCAGTTTCTTTCATGCATTTGCCGATTAGTACTTTAAGGAAGATGATGTTTTTCCTCATTATACTAAGATTCTACATCAGTAGTATAAGAGAAAGACAAGAAATGTCCAGAGACAAAAATTTTTCCATTCTTGATTAGCTGATAATTTTCAGGTATAATATTATTTTCAAATTATTTTCCATGAGAAAGTGTATTAACAACTTCTTGGCACTGTCCTGTAGATGACTGATAATAAGGAAGATATTAGTTTTTTGTAAATTAATCTAATTATTTGTATATACTTTAATGGAAATTATTCAGTAAATTTATTTAAGTACATCCATGCAGAAAAGTCAAGATTTAAAGTTTAGGTATTGGTATTTACAGCTCAAAACAACCTTAACAATAACACCTCCTCTTGAGAGATATGAAACTTGGTTTGCTCTGGCAACTCTGATAAGGGATGGGAGGTATGGAGAAGTGAGAAAGAGGAAAATATAGGGTGTGAAATGTAGTATTACAATCTCTGAAAGTTCCACCCATACCCCTTATCGCTGTCCTTTGTATTACCAGGACAAATGGAATCTTGTCCACCTATTGATGTCAGCACTGAAATTGTTTCTAACTACTTTTGGTACTGTTGATTAATAAAAACCAAACACCCTCTCATTCTTTATCATTAATCATAAAAAACTTTCAGCCTTATATATAAGTTTTGAATTCTCGTGTATATTTTAAATATTTTTTTTAACACTTCCTTGGTGATGTTACTTTTATGGATATTAACTCTGTATACAACAGGATCCAAACTCTCAAATGTAACCTATCGACACCCCTTGCAAAATCGCCAGTGCCCTTGTCTTCCAGCTGATCATGTCACAATGACAAAGGGAACAGGATTGGTTCACACAGCTCCTGCTCATGGTCATGAAGACTTTCTTGTTGCACTTTGCCATAAAATTCCTGTGGTAGGTTATAATTTGCTGTTAATTATATTAATATTACAATGATTTTCCTGATATTTTAACTATGTAAGTTACCTATTTTGTATGACTTATTTAGTGGAAGAAAGACTGTATATCTTAACACTTTCACTGGTGATGACGATATATTCGTCATCTGTAAGCTGGCCGATTATAATATTTTCATCATTCAATAAAAAATTTGTCAAAAATACATTTATTGTGCGATCTTCATGGGATTTGTTTTGAAATGCACCCCTGTGTCTTCCCTATCTTCCTGAGACACTTGGAGGTACCCCCCAAAGCCTAGAAAAGCAGTAGGATCCTGCGACTGTCAGTATTTTGGTGACGTTGCCTTATGCAGTTGCCACTTATCAATGTGTGGCCAAGCAGCACGCTGTTTTTATTTTGTTATTAATAGCGACGTTAGTTGTTTATTCATTATTTTATACATATATTATTGTAGAACAATCATTTTCAAACAAAAAGAGACAAAAAGGAGTCAAATAGCATAAAAAATAACGTTGAAAATAAAAAAAAATTGTAAACATTTAAGCAAAAAACTAAGTTTTTTCCACATGTCGCTGTAGTTTCCGTTAAAATAATGGTAATGCTGGCATTCTATTCAACATTATATGCACATAACATTATGGAAAAATCAATTACAAACAATTTGAGACTAAAGTGAATAAAATAACACGAAAAATAAGGTCTGAATTAAGAAGACTATAAACATATGCGAAAAACTCTGCGGTGCCCCAACACCATTTGGCTGACTTGGAGGTGTAAGGGAGGCAGCTCCTCAGCCAGTGAAAGTGTTAAGTTTCTCCTATCATTTTGATATTGGTGTGTAAAATTATAAACTGAAGTTCACCAATTCTTACGCTACTCTGGTATAGCATTACATTCACAAAAAATTTAATCATCCTTTCTCATTAAATTTGTCTTTACATGTCTTTGCTAATGTTGACATTCCGTGCAGTATATTTAAACCTAGCATATTTAGAGATGATGCTCAGTTTCTCAATACAGCTAAGGATACACCCTTTTTTAAACCCTGTGTTACAGTTTTCCCTGTATCATATGTATGCATAAGGACTTCCTTCACATTCACAGGAATGCAAAGTAGATGATGATGGTTGTTATCAGTCTGATGTTGGACCAGAGTTGGAGGGAAAAAATGTTTTGAGTGATGGCAATGATGCTGTTATCCACCTGCTAAGTAAGTGGTGCAGGTACAGGCACCTTTTCTCTGTCATTATTTATCTAGAAGTAGAATATGTAGTCATATGTGTCTGAGTTTTGTGTAGTGCTCTCCTGCAGTATTCACACCTGGGCAGAGCAAGACAATAGGGATGTAAATTAATTCACCAGAGTAGGTTACAAGCCTTTCTACTAGCATAATAACTGATTAATACTTAACAGTTATGGTGCATCACACATATATAATTAGTGTGTTATTTAATACAAGCCACAATAATAGATTTGAAATATACTTAACATAAAATTCACAGAAGCAGGTGTCCTCTATAGCCATACTGAATACTATTTACATGACTTAGAAAAAGTGATATGTGATAACAAAAAATGTTTGTTGGAATGGTTGTTGTGTTTTGTGAAATGAAGAAATCTCCATAAAGCAAATTTCTGTCGCCACATACTGGAGAATCTACTCATTGGGCCATTTGATGGTTGGAGATGTTAAAAGTATCAGTGCCTGTGTAAGCATCATACCATCTGGAAACATGATCTTCCAACACCTTTGCAGGAGAAAGGGAAAGAGCTGAAACAGAAGGAGCTTCTAGCAATTTTTGTAAATTGATAATCATGCCTTGTATGACTTTCAAGATGACTGTTTCCCATCAGGTCAGACTTTCTTTAATCATGAGCCTGAATGATTTGTCACCCTTAGAGTTGCTTAGTGACAAGTTAATATTCATCTCCTTTGGAGTCCTTCACTGGGTTGTGTATTAAACTTCCAGGTTTTTCAATTTCTATCAGTACCATTTGGGCTAAATATTGACCTAAGAATCTTCATCAGGTTAACTCAGGCAATTATTTGCTCAATCTGACAGTGCAGGATGAAGATTGTGATCCAGCTGAAGAAATAGTTCTTGTGAGCTGTAGACCAATGTCTCCCCCAGGGAACCCGGGAAATCTTGATCTCTGTAAGAAGTACAGATTTATATTAATCTAGGCTATTAGTAGATCAGCATATTCTGGGATTCTGTTTGACAGACAGGTGTTTATCATTAAGTAGATGATCATCCTTTTCTGTATTGAGAGGGTGTTAGATTTCTCAAACTCTGTTGTTCAAATAGTAAGGTACTTTTGGAAAAATCGTCTGCAAGATGGTGACCATCATTTTCAGATCCCAAGCATCTTGAAGCAAAACAAACAAATCTTTTCCAGCCATTTTGAATTATTCATTTCTGTTAACACTTCTTGAGATTTCCTTCATTGTTCACCAATGTTCCAGTTGTCAGCTTGGACTTTTACCCCACCCAAACTCTGAAGTGTCAAGGCAGGTTGACTTTTGCTTTGAGTCAAGTCCATATTTTTATCAAGAAGCAGACAGAAGTGTTAACTACTCTTAAGATTGTTCATCCAAAGTGGAGCTAGCTATTCTTCTTACCTTGGACCGTTTGATGACAGCAGACTGTCTCACAGGATAAATGCTCTCATGTTTTAATTACATAAACTGTCATCTGCACTTTCTGTATATAAGGACCTTAAGGAGCAAAATGTAAACTACGTTTCTGTCTTTAAGTTTTGCATTTAATGAGTCTCAAATATTTAGCCTGCTTTGAAGTTCCTTGCCCTTTGCTCGCTTATGCCTCCTCAAAATGGAGGCTTCATTGACTATTTTTCTTTTGCTTTTCTGTAACTTCCTTGGACCCAATTCTGGCTCACTATGAGGACTGTGAGACTTGAGTGGAAGCTGCTTACCAGATTGGTTGAGTGTGTACCCTTTACTTCCCAGGCTGCCATAGATTTTGGTTGGCTGGGTGGGTTACCCTTGATTCCCAGGTTACTTATTAGCACATACTATAGTCTGCTTTGGATTTTATCTCTTGAACAAGGGAGGAAGAAAGAGAGAAAACTCTTAAGTGTTTAGCTTTGAATAAATTTAATGTTTGAACTAGAAATTTAAATAAATGAACTCAACACTGGCAAAAATAATGACACAAGGAGGTGCTGTTGCAAAGGCAGTATCTCCGACAAACATCTATTCAGTTTTGTTTTGTTCAATTGGATTTTATATTAAAACCTATCATGATACTCAGGCTGTGCCTAGGCATGGGTATTACTTGGTAGAGTACATGAAACATGGATGCTTATGACATGCTTCTCCTATATGTGAGTTTCATGAATTCAAAGCTATATCTGCATGATGTTTCTTTTTCATTTGTATTTCACTGAGCTAAGGGTTGATGCTTTACAGTTTACAGGAATAGCTTAAGGCTTGTTGACTCTTTAAAGGAGATTTTGGCATACTGGGAGATATTTGAGATGCATTCATAATAGCCTAATCAGAACCTAGTAAAGAATGTTATTAGGACTTTGGCAGTTCTACATCATTTTGTGTGTCACCAGCTCGCAACACCCGACTGCTTATGCTTGATATGTTATTTTGTTTCTTACAGGCAGACAAGATGGTGATGGAGGGCCATCTGTGCTCTTAAACAAGGGAACGCTTTTACATTCTTATCCATATGACTGGCGAACTAAGAAACCTGTCATTATCAGAGCCTCAAAACAATGGTTCATCGACACATATCAGCTGAAAGATAAAGCATTGGTAACAATGATTTGTCAGTTAGTTCCCTCACATGAATTACTGTTTAAAGTTTTCAGCTTTGATTCATAGCTAAATCATGTACTTACCAATTTATTTACCAAGACCAAGTCAGCATCTTTAATTTATCAATTTAGAATTAAGTGTTTAGAAAGATGATTTGAAGGGCTTTCATAGACAAAGGAATAGGATGAATTTTGGATTGATGTAAAGGTCTTGAGAGCAAGTGGAATACCAAAGCTGCAGATGCTAAGTTTATTTTACTGGTATAGAGTCTTGTTTGTAAATTGTCCAAGTTCTGTCTTAGAAGTGAGCATGCGCATACCGGTGGTATTAATTCATATTGGAATCTTTAAATCAGAAATAGCCATTTGAGCTGGAAAAGGAAATTCAATTAAAAAGTTAGTTAAGAAATCAGCCATGGTACAGTATTTTGTCACACACACGCACAACAACTGGGAAATAAACAGGGCATTGCAACTGTAAATTAAGTATAAAACATTGAAAGCCAATTGACTAAAATAACTGGCTGGAGAAAGAATGTTGTAAGTGTGAGGGATATGTACTGTGGGAAGGCAACATGCATGGCATTATTTTATCCAGCACTTTTTCAAAGGGGAATTTCTAAATACGATGAATTTGTAACATTCTTGCAATAATTTGCATCTATGGATTCCAGGTTAAAGGATTATTTATAACCAAATTTCTGCTGGTATCTTGTCAAGAAGGCATGCTGATTGCCTAAATATTGGTCCAGTAATAATGCTCATAATCTACAGCATGATAGTAAGTGCTGGAGCTGAACAGTTTTATATGGTTTGATTTTATTTTTTCAGGAAGCTCTTCATGAAGTTCAAATATTACCCACGGGAGTCCAGTCAGGAATGATTGGAATGCTGAAGAAGAGACCTTACTGGTGCATATCACGGCAGCGTGTGTGGGGTTGTCCCATACCCGTCTTCTATGATGCGACTACGCACTCACCTGTAACAGACAGGTACAGTTACTGTCATGTTTTTTATTACTATTTAATACTGAAGACCCCTTTACCCAAGTTAAAAAAGTGGAGTGTTCACCCGAGTTTAAAAACTTGTGTTAATGATAAATTATTATTTTCGGATGTGTCTGCTAACAGAAGTTTATGAATTAAGATTATAATAAAAAGTAAAACTACCCAAATGTACACTGTTTTAATTGCTCTTGCTTTTTAGCTTAATGTCAACTTGTATTTTAGGAAAATAATTGAACACGTAGCTGAGATTGTAAGGACAAAAGGAGCTGATGCTTGGTGGCAACTTTCTGAAGAGGACCTCTTACCACCAGAATATGTTGAGAAGTACAAGAAGGAGGGAAAGCAGTTGCCCAAAAAGGTGAGAATCTAATTCTTTACCTCGCTCTTGCAGTAGGTAGAATAAATTGGATTATAAATCAGATATGTGCATGTTTATTTTTCTAACTGGGCTATGATATTCCATTGTTAAAATTCACTACTTTCTAATCAATTGATAGCAAAGGGAATTATACTTTTTGATTCATAGGAAAAGTGTGTTTAAAGTATGATAAGGAATAGATCATTAGCTAGATTTTTAGCTAACATTCTAGCTTGTTAGGTAATGTAGATTGCTAGCTAATAATCCATATGAGAAAAAGATAATGCAAGTTGCATTATTTTCTCATATGGATGAGATATGGATCCATTGTAAGGAAGTTGAAATCAGATACTTTTCAGAAATTGCTTGCAGCAGTTGCCATGATTATTAAGAATATTGTATGCTTTCCTATGGTATTCTTTTACTATCACTGAGCAGTCCAAATGGTGAGAAATTTCATAAACTTTCAGTATCAAAGTGAACTGAATCATTGTCTGAAGTTGTGCAGTTGAAGTATTTTGTGTTATAGTATTATTTGTCTGTGTACTTAATATTGATGCAGTTCATAGAATTTTGTCTGCCTGATTTCAACTTACTTTTCAAATCTTATGGAAGTAAAATTTTATGTATTTTGTTTTTTTGTTTTACTTGTCCTGTAGTTTAATTCAAGAATTTTTTTTTTTTCAACAGAAAAAAAAAGGACTTTGCACCATGGCATTATGTTTTACTTGATTACAGTTTGTGTTTACTTCATTAAAATGTTGATCATTTATTTCCTCATCATTGGGAGTAGAAAAATTAAAGGGTTTGTAATGTTAATTTTGCCAGAAAGCTTGAAAATACAGAAGAATTCTCTGTGATAAAAAATTTTCCAACAGGGAAGGGATATCTTGGACATATGGTTTGACTCTGGTTCATCATGGCATAATGTTTTAGGAGGTCCCATTGCTGATCTGTATCTCGAAGGACTTGATCAGTTTACTGGATGGTTTCAGTCGTCTCTTCTAATATCAACAGCTGTCACTGGAAAAGCCCCCTATAGGTATGCTTATTAATTTATAATTTTTAAATGAGCTCATTAACACTTTCGAAAGTAGCAATTAATGTACATGTTATACAGAACCTGAGAGCATTCCAATACCTGGTAGAATTTATTAGGAATATGATATTTGCTATGGTCAGATGAAAAGGCTCTGAAACACTTTCTTTCAGTTTTAATAATAAACCACTGTAAAGGAAGATACCATAGATACTGTAGCTATTAAATTTGATATTTTGTGGTATACAACAGTGCAGTGTAGTAAAAAAAAAAAAAATGTAGTTCTTACAGTGGAAAATTGCTATTTCTGGGCACCAAATTAACAAAGGAAAATCATTATTGCTTGAGGAAAATAAAGTTTTTATGAATTATTTACTGTACTGTAATTTGATAAACCAATGAATTTAAATCTTGACCTTCTGTAACCTGTTCAAAATCGAAAAGTGATTTCTGAATCCATTGGTTGGCAAGATGAGGCAATGAAAACTATACTGCAGACCCCATTTATTTTCTGATGCTATCATTGCCAACTTCCCTGCTGACCAAAATGCAGTAGGGTGATTGGCTGATGGCGTTTCAGGATTTGCTCCAGGAGCTTATCAGAGTACAGTACTTGATATTTGGTTGATAGCCAGTATTCTCTTTCCAGAGTCTTTTCATGCTAAGTGATTATTGGAGATGAAAGGACAATATAAGGATTTTAAAAATACTCATAAGTAAACAAAAGAAATCTGGGGTGTTGGTTGGCTGGAGATCCAGAAGGTGAGGTCTCCCATTTGTAGCAAATATCTTTTAACCCACTGAAGAACAATATTTAAAGAATTTATTATGAATTTATTTCAAGGAAGTTGTATGTACATGGCTTCACATTAGATGAAGAAGGCAAGAAGATGAGCAAATCTCTGGGAAATGTTGTGGATCCTCATATTATTACTGATGGTGGGAAAAATCTGAAAACAGATCCTGTGTATGGAGCAGATGTTCTCAGGTTAGTATATATTGATCATATTAATAGGTTTATGTTTTATTTTAAGGCTGATAAGGCTTTGGAAAGTATATTTGAGTAGTGCACTGTTCAGTAGATCTCCAGTGGTTATATGCATTTTATTGGTGGTGGTATAAAAAATAACCTTGTGAACATTTTGAAGCTTATATTGTACAGTCAAGGACAGGTCCGCCTGTTACAGGTGGCTGTGAGACCTATGAAAATTACCTTGTAAAACTGTTTACTAAAGGCGGGGCTATTTCTCTCTTAACATGAATTCCACGAATTAGCTCTCAAGTTGTTTTGGTGTATGAGTGGGAGGAGTTTTCAGGAATAAGGATACAGTAAAATGCAAGACAACGATCTTTAAGATCCCCCGCCCATCTCTCAATCAATCTATCGATCTATTTATTGATCTACCAATCGATCTATCTATCTCTATCTATCTGTATATTTTTCCATCTATCCATCTGTCTCTTATCATGAATTTCTCCAATTAGATCTGGAGCGTCTGAGAGGGGGAGGAGTTTTTGGGTGTAGGGCAAAAGGCTTATGGACATGGTAACTGATGTTTTTACTAGATATGGACTAGACCAAACAAATTTTTGTAGGATGTTACTGTGGTGTCTGAAAACGGCATGCCTTTTTTGTTGAAGCCTGGCATGGTGACGTATCAGTCATTCAGAGCTTTATTTTTAAATATCTATTTTTTTTGTTTTTTTAATCCGTTGTGGCCTTAGTTTGAAAAAAAAAAATTTCCCCCCTCAAATTTAGGCAATCAAAGATTATCTCCATTTATTATACTATTAGGGAAACAAAGGAAAGTTTGAAAAATTGCTTTTATTTGTC
>BDMR012750639.1:0-12095 GCA_002091895.1 Caridina multidentata
ACAGTTTTTCATTGAGAAGGAAGCCAAGGAGTTTACCAGTGGATTGACTTCAAAAAAGTTTATATCTTTAAGAAGAGCTCCAATAATACTAGAATCACTGTTAGACATAAACTTTTTTGAAGTCAATCCACTGGTAAACTCCTTGGCTTCCTTCTCAATGAAAAACTGTTCTTTGGATTTTTGTTTATTGTAAACCATTGCTTCGCTCTTGATAACCAAACAGTTCTGTCACTCACTTGTTTACTCCAATCTTGTCCACTGTGTTCTGGGTCTGGAGCAGACATAACCCTTTTGTTCCTAACCATCTCATTAGTATTCTGAAAATATTTCAAATACCGCAAAGCACCCACACAACCGCTGTTTTCTATATAAAAAAAAAATGCTGGGACTGAAAAACCAACCCTTCAGTAATTAAACTACTCAGTCCATCAATAACAAGGGAATTAGCCTCTTAGGCAAATAGACCTTTCATTGATCTCCATTTACATTGTGGGGCTAATTGCACCTGCATACCAGTGGACGAGGTTCAGCCAAGCAACAGTTGTGTATAATAATAATAATAATAATAATAATAATAATAATAATAATAACAATAATAATAATAATAATAAAATATTTAAAGAAAGAAAAAACTTATGTATGCCATGACGTTGACACATTTCGTAACTACACAGTCAAGATATTACAAGGTTTTATTTCAACGCTGAAATGTACATTTTCTCCCTTATATTTTACACTGATCATTCACGTTGTCCATAAAAAAATCTCGCTTATGTAACTATCTTTATGCAGCACCTAGAAAACTTGTCGGCTAGGCTTAGTAACAATGATGGTGTTAATAACCTAAGGCGAATGCGGACGTAGAATGTCTAGTTAAGGCGTTTGGTCAGTGGGTTAGATAGAATATACAAGGACTATATGCCACAGTTTTAATCACACAGTTTTTATTAATAGGAGAAAAAACATACAAATAACAGATGCTCGCAATTACGATTGCAATTATCAAGATACGTTTTCTAATTCTGGTGTGGAGAGAGGAATGTATTGTGTGTTTAAACATGTGAAAGTCTGGAAAAAAGCATTAACGCAATTGATCTGAAACTAGATAGAAGACCTGGCGAATGAGTCAGCAAGCTGACCCAGAAACAGATTTTGCAGCTGCTTAACAGAATAAATAATGACAGCACTGACATAACTTCGAATTTTTAAAACTATGAAATGTATTACAAATCTATCAACGTCTATATTTCATAGATAGTCAGCTTATATGTATTAAGGCTATATGACATAAACACTGAAAATACCTGTTTAAATTTTTGCAGTTGAGGCTGTGCAGTGGATTCGTATGGTAATATCAGTATGATATCCAGTTCTTGCAAACAATTTCCCTCTTATATTTTATAATTTAAAGCAGTTCAGTTGATATTTATGTTCTCATAGTGACATAAACTGTACAAAATCATGTGCCACACCGAAAGTCCATGACAGTGCAACAGCTTTAATAAGTGAGTCATAATACATCTCTTTGATTAGATTTATGGCTCCGTGTCTAATTAAAATTTTATTGTGGGTATTATTTGGCTTTAGTCCTAAAGCCATATGATCTCAGGTTTGTAGGATTATGCGACTGTACAGCTGAACAACTGATAAGAAAAACTAAGACTTGGGTAACAAATCAAACTTAAAAGTGCTTTTTTTTCTTACCTTATTATTAAGTACATTATCGCTCTTTTACAATTTTAGTGAACGTATGTCGCACGGAGAACTTACACGTCAGTACACAGAAAATACTTCAGAAACTTTATTCACGGTAAAACTAAACAAACAAAATAATATGCAATACAAAATTAACAGTATACAATTTATCCCTGCTAATCTTATACCTAGATGTCTAGAGACAACTTTTTTGCAATTATGTGATGCAAAGACATAAGTCTCATACAGCTACTTCAGAGCAGCTCAAGACCTTTCACAGCAAGATTGTTACACATGGATGCACTGGCATCTGAACAGAGGGTAAAGAGCCAAGAGCAGAATATAGTGAGCTTTTTCTTCACCGATGAAGCATCTATGGATGTAGTTTTGACCATGAGCAAGGAGACCTTCTGTCTGTTAACTTATTGCACCCACACTTTCTTTAAGCCATGGTGTTATATCCCACTTTAAGTCCAACCCTTTCAATTAAACACTTTTTCCCTATAAAGACTGTACTGAAGGTCAAGGATCAGTGCTTGGTGCAGCTCTTGCCTTTGAATGAGATCCTGGGACACTAAATAATTCCAATAAGAGGAAGCCTTCACCTGTTAGAAGTTAAGACTTCCATGACAAAGCTCGCCATCCCATCATCAATCAATGGCCTCCACTTCCTTTCACAGCCAATGGAGTCTTACGGAACTCTTCAAGAATCCAATCAGCCATACCAGTTCTCCTAATAGAGAAAAGACAATTATAGAGGTCCCAAATGGTGATTCATGGTCTCTTCAGCAACAAGCTAGCAAAGCTTTATACATTTGCAGTAAGGAAACCAGTCTTAGATGTAAGAAGAGGTTTGCATTTCCTTTCCCTTTACATTCTTTGTATTCAAATCAATAGAAAATGTTTGGGGATCCATCTGGGAGTTCCAAATTTTGTTTAGGAATACTCATAAAGAAAGTATATAGTACTCATGTGTTTCCAATTACTTTTCTGTTTGCATAAAAAGCAAGGAAAATATGGGAGAAGCATGTGACAATCCCATGTTTTCTATAAGACTACATAAGAGGCTTACCTCCCACGCTTTTGGCCTGAATAGGAGATTTTTCTCCAAAGGTAAAACTGCGGATGACATAAATGTTATGATAATGTTGATATGATAAAATGACAGTTGGCATAGTAGGTGCCACGTCTATTGACAACATGAAGCCAACAGCCTGTAGTTCATCTTTAACACTTTTACTGCAAAGATGAAACTAAAGAATAGAAATGATAAAAGTATCTGCTCCCTCCTACAAACCCCATGATTTCAGTGTACTGAAATTTCAGTTCCATGACTGAAATTTTGATGACTGAAGACAAATAAGAATCAGAAGAGATAACTGAATCACTTGATTAGCGAGACTGGAAGGACAAGTGTTGTTAAGCTTTTGGATAAATGCTGCAGATAACAGTATTGTGGTGACTTCCCACTGTCCTACTACTACTACTGGCCTTGTGACTGAGCTTACCTCAGTTCCGAAATACTGATATTATCCACATTGTAAATGCTGTTGATCTCGGAAAGGCATTGCCCTGAGAAACAATCATATTGTGAATGTCTATGGTTGTCAACAAATTTTGACCAAATCTATTTGGAAGTAAAGGTCTTTACCACTTATCATCGGTTTTTCAAGATAAAGTATGAGCTTTCCCATTGGTTCCTTATCTCTATATGTAATCATCATCATATACTGTATATCAAATACATGTACTGTATCTATGATTTGCAAGGTTTCTCTTCTCTCTTATTCACTGGTTGTGCTGTATGTGAAATCATAAGAGTAAAGTTTAAGGTTATGATTGGAAGATAAGATAAAAATATAGCAAATAACATTTAACAACTGAACTCAAGGTAATTAACTGATATTACAGACAATGACAATTACAACTCTCTTGATATTTTGTTACTGACATAAACATAGCTGTTAATGAGTCCAACACAGCATTTTCTGAAACTGAATTTTTTTTTTTTTCATTTTTTATCCCATGGTAATCTTCAATGGAAAGAGTTGGAGTGGCATCATATGTTCTTCTTACGTTTGGTGTTTGTCATACACCACACTGTCAGCCTCTTACATCATACAAGGCATTGGAAGCAATAGTATATATTACTAAGCAGGTTGTGGTTGATGGTTCTCTAACATCCTGAATCCACTGGCAAACATTCCCAAAATCAAGGTTCCTTCCTTGATTTTAAAGTGTATAACAACTTTAATAATAGGATTCACAGTCCACTTTTGAAGCCTTGTAGAGCAAAGTTTTTAAGTGTTAACAGCCTAAAAAAAGTTCGGTCACACTTATGGCCATACACTTGATCTGGTCCTTGGTTTGGTTCTTACGGGGTACTCTGTGAATTTTGCTGCACTTAAAAACTGAACATGCGACCTCTCAACTGTGTTAAGTGCACTAAAGTTTTACCATACAACATCCCCTTGATTTGGTTCTGCCTACCACTGACATAGGAAATGTCCATGATTAATTGTCTCAATTGCTAATAGGATATGAGCTCACCTATTTGCCTTTACATGATTCATCAGCTGAAATGCTGTGTAGGGGTAATTCTTACTATTGATGTCATAGAGTACATTACCCTGTTTTTCTGGTCAAAGTAGGTTGAGGGCTCATAATGCTGTCAATAACAGCAAAGTTGCTGGTAAAAAAAAAGAAAAAAAAAAGCATTATATGCATAAAACTACATCAGGTCATGCTGTTCTTAGTTTTCTAAAGTTCTCCCTTAAGGTATTGCTGGTCAGCTGGTAGAATCCTTTGAAGTTCTGTTTTTTATTTTCACTTTGCTAAAGCCATCTCTGCATTTCTGGCAAAAACCAGAGAATACAGGTTCTAGCTTAGTTGTCTGAAATAGGTGAAGAGTTTTCTGTCATTGTTTGAGCTCACAGGGAGTGTTAGCCTTATTTCCTGTAATGCTTGGTAAATTTATGCAACACATCATAGGAAAAATAAGCTGAGTTACCTGAGAGACCATTAATATTCTCAAAGTATTCTCTCAAAAAACATATCAAGTGATGTGAGATCTTGATAAGCCAAAATGTGTAAAGTTTGCTGTAAAGAAACACTTGGTGAAACAAATGTCACTCATTGTAATTTTAACTTTCCTTTGTTCCACACTCAAAGAATTTTACCAGTACTGTATCAAAATTCAGTTACCATATATTTATACCAGTTTTGGGAATAATCTATAATCAACAGTAAATGATACAGAACAAAAACTGGTACCGGTACTTTATTGAAAGACAGTGCAGGAAGTCTCGGCTGCAGAATCCAGAAGAATGTCAGAAGTAGGAACAACAGCCTATCAAAATTGGTATATAATATTTTATTAAAACAGCTTCAGAGGAATTATATTAAAAGCCATTGAAAAGAAAAGGTTTCAAGGTTGTCAGATAGTAAATACATAAGACAGTTTTGAAACAAAACTAAAGTATAAATGTCATGACAGCAACAGTATTAAAAGTGTTCCATGATGGCCGAAGAAGTGAAGGCAACAGGTATACCCATAATTTGAGTTACTGTAACTTCAACAGCAACCCATACTATTTATACCTAAATTAACCTAACCTAACCTACATATAACCTTAGTCTAGAAGTTTAGATATTGCTGCCTTTGCTGACTTCTGACATGGTAACACTGCAGACACTTTCTATATCATGCCTTCTGAAAATACTTTCAATACTTTCTTTTACCGTAGTATATACTGATTTTCATTTTTTTTTTTTTTTAAGGCAGGGTAATATGAGGAAAAATTCTGGCAATTTTCTTGCCAAAATTTCTTGTTGGCGAGATACTGCCAGCAAAAAATTTACCAGAATATGGTTACCTGTAGAGGACCATTAAAAGGTTTTGAAATCTTTTCAATTTTTATACTTTTATCAATGCATTCATTTTAGTCAAATGAATTCTGAGAGTACAACTGATGTGCATATTTATTAGCATCCTAACTTTGTTTTGATGCATATATATCAGACAGGTCTTCAGAACAAAGGCAAAATATTAAAACTCCCTTTCCTTTCTTCAGTTCATCGTTATGAATCAGAACATATTGCCGAGAATCGGCAATAATTTTTAAGCAGGATAGTCGGCAAGATTTCATGCAATTATTGCCATGAATCAAGTAAAAATTTCCCAGTTTTAAAATACTGGCACGAAATTGCCGAGATTTTTGCCTGTTTGATCCGGCCTTTTTGTCAGTTACCTTTCTCCTCTGGATTAATTTGTAAACTATGTATCATCATATGTTATTCCCTTTAAATCACTGCCGATATTATTTTCTCAAGCAAATTTTGTAACATTTTCCACTAGCTCATCTGGTATTTAAGTAATATTATCATCCAAAATTCAGTACATCAAGCATTCAATATTCAGATACCATAAGTTTATTCTTAATGAAAATGAAGGTGGAAAAATACAAAATAACATGTTTTCTGTCAACTCAAAATAAAAAAAAAATTAATAAATAAAAAGACTGAACAGAACCACCTATTCCAGGTCTTTAACTGAGATAATAATCAGGAACAATTTTATTACTTCATCACAGGACATAAATTTTACCTTTCTTTTTTTGAAATTCCATGCATAACATGGATCAACTGCAATCTAAAGAGGACCTAGAATAAAATTTGCATCAACTTGAAAAAATAAGAAAATAAAGACAGTAAAGACGAGAAGTGCTCAGCTAAGTTTTTCATTTCCTTTTATTCAGATATTTTTTTTACTGTTACAACATTTGGGTTGTTCCTTCTCAAAAACAAAGGGATATGAAGTTCAGAGATCAGCACACTTTCAAAATATACCCTGGATCTGTTAATAGAGTCAGTTTTCAAACAAACACGTTAAAAAGTATTACGCTGTTTCAACAGCATATTAACAACTTTACCAATTATTAAAATGTTCTTTGACTTTTATCATTACGTTTTCAATCACTGCTGCCTAAAACATACAAAACAGTTTCTTTGGCAACACGATTAGTATAAATTCTGGAGTAATTAGTCAGCTAGTATGCTTTCAAGCAAAGATAATTTACATAAAGGACTATTTCTAAAAAATGGCCAGATATTAAGATTTTCGTTGGATTTCTTCCGTTATTGCCTCCACAGCCTTCATATCATCCTTGAGGATTGTGACCACAGCCTGTAGCGCATCATGCTGTCTAGCAATGTACTGAGTTACATCCTTTTCCTTATCTCCGACCAAGCCATAGCGCTGACTTCCTCGAGAATTTCCAGGTTTGACTGACATCTGAGCCATGAGCTCATTCAAACAACCCTAAAAATGGAGAGACCAAATTACCAGTAAGTACCTTAAAGTGGACATCTCGGGGAAAAGAGTATTATTTACAAACAAATCAACATTAGCTATGCCTGTAAAGAAGTTATATGTAGTTCTTAGCTAGAGAGATGGAAATTCTACAAGAAGTATTATTAAACATATACCTGTATCAATATTCCATTTTTATATTTAAGCAATCTTGTAATATAAATTTAGTACAAAAACAAAATACAGACAAGTTTAAAAATATGAACAACAAATCCGAATGTAAAAAAAGATGCCAGAAACTAGTACAATTTGTTATGATAATGTTCTGTCAATGTTTAGCTCAGGTTCAGGTTTATGGATATATGACACAAAGATTCTATAACTCTAAATTGCAAACTGGATGTCCACTGTGAAGTTTCTGAAAGATCATTAAACTTTCAAGTACTCGCACAAAGTTATATAGTCCTGGATACTGGAAAAGCTGGATTTCAATACGGTATAGGTTTTTCAGCTTCATTGCTGAAGCCTCTGTGTTCATCAAAATGAGTTGGAAAATTTCTAACAGAACTTTCAATATAACTAAAAGGCTGTTTTAAATAAATATATGAGCTTCAATATCTTTTATATACTCAACAAGGGCAATCTGTGTCTCCAGATCAATACCTACAATAATCTTCTTAAATATTTGTGATCTATAAAAGTCAACACAAGGTATTCACATAACCAGTGAATCACCAGGAACAGACTTACTTTTAAATCTATATATAAAAAACATAGGACATCTTGTCAAACTGTAACTTACCCTGTATTGAGTAGGCTGCATTAACTGTAGATACAAATCTTCTAATCTCATACGAATCTGTTCCTCAGTTTGATCCAAAGGTACGCCACGTTTTCTTTCAACTTCCTGAGCCGAAATCAGCTGCAAGCAAAATTGCATTAAAATATAATATAGTGAGGAGCATTAACTACTAAAACTGATGGAAAATATTAATACTTATAATTTACACACACACTAAGGACCGAGATGTTACAGAGTTTGCTTACTTTGATTGGATTGCATGTCACAAAACTGGGCTAATGACAGAATGACTGGCCTGGATTTAAAAAATGTAGGCCATAAGCTAAACACTGGGACCAGTAGGTCATTCACCTCTTTAAATACATGAATGAATGAATGAATGAATGAATGAATGAATGAATGAATGAATAAATTAATTAATAAATGAATAAATAATACCAATGAACTGCAAATATGCCACCAGGGCAGGGACACTGCACATGTCAGCTATTCTGAATCTTCTCGAGGTCAGAAAGTAACACTTGCCTTTAATATCCGTCGAGTCAGATTGCTCTGTTTCCATTTAGCATTCTGGATGGCTGCTTTGATCATGGTTTGTTTGTGCTTAAGCTCTGTGATCTCATCCAAGATACCATCCATACTGGCATCAAGACTCTTTGCAAATTCCTCCTGATACCTGGAGAAAAACGATGTTTCTATTCACACCCATTATCAAATTATTTATGATTCCTTATGCTATTCATATTAAACTCAAATGTATTTCAAATAGCAGTTATACTAATACCAGTCATTATTTATTATAAGTATTAACCAACAAAATACGGTATATCTGCAATTGTTCATTTACTTGTAAATCAGAGACTATCTGTAAATTTTTCAAACACACTAGCAAACCATACTTACCACATTACACAGACAGAACACTTCAATCTTGATCAATAAACTACCACCCACCTTCTAACTTAAAAGGTGGTTCCAGGACAGTTAACTTAGGTCCTAAATTAGCCTAGACCAGAGCATCATTACAATAAATGACAAGGAAGTGATTCACATCCTGAAGGTCTATAATGTCTGCTAAGACACCACAAATTTTAAACAGATTAATGCTCAAAAATCTAATATGGGTTGAAGTGTCTGAGTGTTTACTAAGTGTCATAGAAAGTAACCACCAACATGATTAAAATTCAAACTAATACCGTCGTTTCCCTTTCAATAATTCTGCTTTAAATTCAAAAGGAACACTTAAGAACAGAGAGCTGTAAAGACCCAGTAATTAAAACGGAAAAAAAAAATGAAAGAGAAAATAAAAATGCAAATGAAATAAAAAAGAACATGCATTGCAAATACCAAAAGAAAATAACTGACATTCACACGAAATTGTATGGCATTTTCATCTACAACAAAAACAAAAAAGTTAAAAGAGTGAAGAATCTTTCATATTTTCATTCATGCTATATAAAATACAACAAATTGCTCAGTAAAGTACCGTATACATAAAGCAATTAAAGGTAAGACCATCCAGCAAGCATTTGATTTGACTGGCCCAATTTCTCTCTCTCCTTCTCTCTAAGCATTAACAAGAGGTCTAACATAATTATAGTTTAAAATGTCACAGAACTTGTAGTGCTTCTGAAAACAGAAATTAAATACAAAAAGCAGGTTTGCTCAAAATACGAGTATTACCGTACTAACATGAAAATTACTTACTTGAATTGTCTCTGTAATTCTTGGAAGCCAATTCTAACAACTGGTAGGAAATTTTTAGGATCAGGGTTTTCTCTTTTTCCTTGCTCCCAGAGTGCTGGATCAATTCCTAAAAAAAAGTGCATTCATAATTAAAGAAGTGATTATAAAAAATAGGAAACTTGTATTCTGATTACCTAAAGAACAAGTTTAAATTATTTAAATATATGTACAAAGTATACATGCATATACAGCCATGCACCTCAATGAAGAGCCAGAAATATCTTGTCCCACCCACACACCCCCCCACCCCAAAAAATAAAAATAATAAAAACAATGCCTAGTCTTGAATCTTTTGCATACATATTATCACAAACAACTAATGGTAAGTTTCTTAAAACTTATATTCAAGTACTATTTAATAATTACAAACTTTTGTTTAAATCAGATTTTATTTCAGTTTTTATTTCAGTCATTCACAGCTTACTAACCTCTTTGAGGAGTATCTAAATATTCTTTTTTCTGGGCTTCTGTCATGCCTTGCAGTGGTATGACATCTAAGATGCATAAGTTCTGAAATAAAATACAACACTGAAATACATTTTGTAGAGTTTGGATTTCACATACTGTACTAAATGATTGAAATATCAAACAGACGGTTTTGAGTCCTTTACTTAAACAACCAACTGCAAAAACACATAATGGAAAGCAGACCACTTCTTTCAAAATATGTACTGTATTCCCTTCAATAACTGAACTGACATCCAATAAATTTAATTGACAGACATATGAACACACAATAATACGATACCTTCATTGTCGGAGCATACGTTGGAAGACCCATATGACGACAAACGTCAATAGCTGGTGCTCTGTGCTTCTCTCCTGATGCAAATATAAAAATTGCAGAACATCAATTAAAATAAAGTTCATTCAATTTAACAGCAGGAAAATATTATACACAATTGAAATCTTGCCTTTCTAGAAAAATAATCACATGTGCAAGTATATATTAAACTTAAAATGATGAGGGTAACAGCAGGAACTGATGAATTTTTTGTAAGAATTACAAGTAAATGGACATATCAGTAAGTTTTAACTTGGCTGGACAATGGAAAATAAACGCTCAACAATTATCAAGTACCGTATATATACCATACTTTACTTGAATCCACTGCAGAAAACAATAAATATGTATTTTGCTTTTGAAAATTAACACAGGGAACAAATCAAAGAATCACCACAGACATAACAACAAAGCTTCCCTCAATATATGCATCCACTTTTCAAGATGCTAAGGACATCAGTTGCAAAATAAAGCTCAGAAGACATCACTAACCTCTAACAAGATATTTATACTATTAGAGCATTTTTATTAGATGTCATACTGCAAGAAAGGAATGAATACTAACCTGTGCCAACATGCTGCTGAACATACATCCGAAGGTTAGCTCGGTCAGGTAATTCACTCGCATAGAGATCTTCAACCACTACTTCAGCTCCACTGAAGACTGATGTTGACAGTGTTGAAACAATCTGATTCTTATGAGGCCTGCAAAACAAAGAAAAAGTATGCTCCTCCATTACAAAATTGAAATTCATTAGGTTTCAGAAACTATTAGCAGATAACAAAAAGAAATTATTACAAAGACAAAAATAAAATTATACAAAATCACAGCAGAAATAAAAAAATCTATTGATTAAGTACTTCGAAAACAATATTGCTTAAAGCATAAAGGTGACCTATTTCAGCCATAAAATATTGTACTTCTCGAGGTAATTAGTGATGCTTAACTTATCTGCCAAAGTTATGACCTAAAAAAATACTATTTTGAACTGAAATGTAAAGCACCTTGTCAATTAAATCATAAAAATTTGAAAACTTCACATATTTTTATCCTGATCTTCTGTTATCCAGTCATATTAATAACTAAATTTTGTAATAAATCTCCTAAGCATGACCTCTGAAGTTCAGATTTCTGTTAACTATGCACTCGAACTGCAAGTTTTTTACACCGCAGACACAAAAGCATTGAATATACAAAGTTAAATTATCAATAAAAGAATATTCTTCTTCCCCCATCTGCAATGAGTAGCTTATGCTCTTCACTTATTCAACACGGTTTTAATAGATCAATTCTAATTTAGCACCATTCTTGAAATAAACAGAAGCATAGGAAAAATTAATTACTCTGAAGGCTGGGATATTCTTTACCAGCATCCAGGTCAAGGCAAGAACATTAATCACAAAAAGCTAATAAAAGAAAGAAATCCTAAACCCTATGTAATAACTGGAATGGGTCACAAATACATAGAAATATGTAACTTTGTCAAGGCTTGCATTTTTTTTATGACATTTTTATAGCATTGGGCACAAAAATTTACATTAAAGGTCATACCAGTCAACAATTAACAGCAAAACACAGCTTTAAATTTACAATATTATGAGCAAACAGATTAGTCAAATGCACAACTTAGTTTCAAATACCCACCTCTGTTATTATTTTCAGCTAATGTAAAATTAAAAAATTTACATTAAAGGTCATACCAGTCAACAATTAACAGCAAAACACAGCTTTAAATTTACAATATTATGAGCAAACA
>BDMR012750640.1:0-12104 GCA_002091895.1 Caridina multidentata
ATATATATATATATATATATATGTGTGTGTGTGTGTGTGTGTGTGTATATATTTAAATTAGTATAGCCAAAAAGACATATGCCTTTTTGGCTGAGGATATTACCCGGTTCTGCAGACTTTCATTTTAATAAGCGGTATAGGCTAGGCCTAGTGACAGCCTAAAAAATTCTTTCGTAGTATCCTTGTTGCTTTCTTTTCGGCATGCAGCCTATTTACAAAATTATCTTCTCAGTTTGGTTTTTGTTCTCAGTTACAGTTTCTACTCTCTCTTTCTCCCTTTCATTCGTTCTCTCTCTCTCTCTTTCTTATTTTTTTTCTTTATTAATATAGTAACATAATCATCCTACAATCAATATGTCTATCTATCTCACTATATCTCTGGCTATATTTTTACTTATTCATCTGCCTATCTACCTGATTATATTTAAACCAATCACACCTGTGTGAATCATATTAATGTTCTCCAAGGTACCAGTTATAGTAAGGTTAACATCTCAGTACCTGAAATTACCATTTATAAATCATGTTTAAAGTATTTATATTTAATTTAGTATTATAATAAGCACTGAAGTATATAAGCATTGATGAATGTTTATTCATATCTAATTTTTAAGGTCTTGGCAACTTTAATGCTTCTTTCTGAGAAAAGGGAAATTTCCTCCTGTTGTCTCTGCTAGTGACTGTTAGTTCAAATGAGAAAGCCTGGAAGAGCTAAGTATGCATATACCTTGCTGAGAGATGAAAAATAAATTTATAGATTAATAAATAAAATATTCAACGGGAGCTATTCATAAAATGGTCATATTCCATATTCACACACACAGAATAATAATAATAATTCTTCTATCCTTTATTTACAGGTATGGCATTATTCAGGAAACCGGATTTGTGCCCAGACTCCCTGGCAGACAGGCTCTTCGACATCTTCACTGAACCAGGAAATTTTTTCTCAGTGATGGCTATGATATGTCTAGTTATAGCCATGTGCATTATTCCAAAATGCATGGCAATGTACGTCAGGTGGACTGTCTGGCGGCGAGAGAATCTAAGAAACGACTAAGGCGAGAAGCTGTAGCGTTCAAGGATGTATTTCCAAATTGAAGTTTGTCATTATGGTTAAGTGTATTCTCCATTTGCTTGCATTTCAGTAAAACTAAGACCAAATATGTTTTTTTTTTAACCTACTCTGCTTCTGAATTTGCGTAGCTCGGACGATACACTACAACTGGGTGTAATAAAGACCTAGGGGGAAAAAAGGGGAGAAAAATCAAACAAACAAAAATTTTTCAGTTTTTAAACTGATCTGGCTGGTTAAAGAACAAAGTTTGTGAAAAGAAGTTAGGTCAGCGTGGTCATAAATTTCCGTAATGAATACATTCTAAATTGGCTCCCGTACAATGTAATGGTAGAAAAAATTTTTTTCCATGTGTAGAATAGCCAAAGGCTCTACATGTAAAGTTATAGAAAGAAATGCAATAACTCGTGTTAAAAGAGGTTATATAGATTGCTTTTGGCGCCGAATGAAAGAAAAATGAAAATGGGAGCAAACATTTAACCACAACCGGTGCTTTATTTAACGAATTAGTGGGGTATCAAGAATTCTGACAACCTGCAGGAGCGAAAAAATATCGTACTCAGAAGAGAAAAGAAAATAGTAGGAAAAGAAAAAAATGGAAGACTTCAATCACTTTAAACAGTTGGGCTCGTTGCTATCGCCACACGTGTTTACATCCCACTACTTTTCTTTCAAGCATTGGCGTCAGAATTGGCACCTGCTGTTTCTCATAAATTCAAATGGAGGAGGATTAATTTTAAGTAAGATTTTCACTGGGAGATTTGAATGTCTAAGTTTTAATTATTTAATATAATTTATATTTTAATTCAAAAGTAAATTAACCATTATTATTCTCTTTCTGTACAAATGATTTTTGAGAGTCAGTACTAAATTTATACACTTAACTGGGACGACCGAGCATCTACGTCCGCGTATTGCTGAGTCTGACTAGGGCAGCAGGCAGTGTGGCATAAAATGTGTTTTAGTTTGTATGTTAAATTAGGTACAGTATTATAGTCGGTGCATAATAAACTGGAAGCGACGTTTGAAGTCATATAAATCAGAGTGTAAGTACTAAAATTTTAATAAGTTTAATTTAGCCTTTACGAAGTAAACTGTAGTTTATACCTGCGTTGCTGGCGCATTGAAAATTTAGTAAGTTGGTCCAAGACGTCGCATGGCCTGAATTGATTTTTTGTATTTTTAACTGGTCTCGGTTCAGGAGATGATGTTTTGAGTTTAGAGTTTCATGAAGGTTCTGATAATGTAGGCCCTCTGGGGCTAAGTCTGGATCTTTACAGTCTTTAAGCAGCACTCCCTCCCTCCCTCTACTTTTCAAAAGTTAAAATCATTAGTGTCAATGTCACTGAAGTTGTCACTTAATACGATGTGACATCAATATTACCAAATAAAAGAAAAGATTGCCAGTCGGTAAGTCATGTCTGTTTGCAGATAACTTA
The DNA here is from genome assembly GCA_002091895.1 of Caridina multidentata. Taxonomy (NCBI): domain Eukaryota; kingdom Metazoa; phylum Arthropoda; class Malacostraca; order Decapoda; family Atyidae; genus Caridina; species Caridina multidentata. Next base: position 2,515 of record BDMR012750640.1, read on the forward strand.
ACCAAATGAATAGCAGTAATTATCATAGGTGATAGTAGTACCTGGAGACTTTTTGTAGAGACAATCCCTGGCAAAATTAATGACGCCTCACAAAACTTTCCATGCTGCATGCATATGCATCAATATTTTTCTTCACTATGTACAGAGTCTAAGTTAATGACAAAAAGGCAGTGTGTGCCTGTCACGGTGAGCTGTTGTTCAATAAGACAGTGTTTTGTTTGTCATGATAATAAATAAAGGAGATTCTTTCGATTATATATTCTGTAAATTTTTTTTATGAATATGGCGACTAGTGTTATTGATGTTAGTGATGTGAAAGGTCTGTCTTAATAAGCTTACTGATCCAAAATCAATTTAATGATGCATTGTATGCAAATCTAAATCATCCTTACATCTGTAATTAATTTTTATTCCTCCATTTTTATATGTAATATGTGGCTATCCAGACTTTTCTTTATAATTTAGCGGCTTTTAATGAAGTATGAGGGTTTTTATGTTGCCCCTTTGAACCAAAATATATCATTGTTCAAGATCTTACATATCAGATATCTGGGATATGTCTTATGTTTCCTGCACCAGCTTGAGAGAGACAAAATTTACAATAATTTTAGCTTCAGCTGGCTTCAGCATCTGTGACCTTTCATATATCGTGTCAGCATACAGGTTACTGCTTGAAATGCTTGTATATTTACTCAAAAGTAGCTGTAAAGATTACATTTAAGCTTTAGGCTTGAAGTTCAGCCAATATCAGAATAGATGCATTCTAGTAATCATTCACAAAGTCGACGGAAAGAGAGGCAAAAATCATCTTTTTATTCACCATATAAGTAAATCAATAGACACTTATCATTTACAAGGAAAGATCACAAGCTATCCTTGTGCTGTAATCCAAGTGATGGTCTACTGTAGGTGGCAGCAGATCTGATGCTGAGATGGCAAGCTTGGATCATGTTGCAATTGATAAAATTAATCCTCCACTTGAAACGGATGACAATATTTGCTAGTAGATAGAGGAGGGAGGATCAGCTTCTCTGTAAATGAGATGTGTGGAAATGAAATGGGCCCAGTATTGCTCTATAAAATATAGTATTGTAGTGTAGCATTTCAGCAACATCTGAAATACTGAAATAGCAGTAAATAGCATTGAAACAACTGCTTATTTCAGAAGTTATATACATTGAATTCACTGAAACAACTGCTGGTTTTAGAACCTCAAGACATTGTAGTTGTTGAAGGTTGCCAAAACATTAAATCCTTGCACTGTGCCAACCACTTCGTCTCCTGAGTGGATCACGTTCAGGAGAGGCCAAGGCTGTAAAGAAATAATTTTGATACTTAATACCAAGCATTGGTTCAAAAAGACAAAAGAAAATTGTATATTGTAGGACTAGACACAAACTTTGAGTACTAATGTACTACCAAAAAAAAAAATCGCTTCACATTCTAATGAAAAATTATATATAATTGCTTATTCACGTTATTATTTACTTAGATTATCACTTTTAATGAACACTGTAAATGAAGTTATATTTACATGGGATGAAGGATATTGAAGCCTTGTTGACTTCTATTGGGTGAGTAATAGAGTGAAGTGCTTAACAAACATGATGAAAGAAGAAACCTTTCTACATGTAAAGAAGGGCAAAAGATAGAACAACCTTCCCATAGAAATCCAATATTTATACATTTCAAAACACTAAAATAATAAAGTAATTAATTTCCCTGACAGTCGCCCTAGTTTAGTGGCTGATATGATCAACCCTTGTTTTTGGCCATTGTAGTAAATTTACGTAATGTTATTGTGTTCCAGATCATAATGGACGGTGAAGAACACAAAGACAGGGACCTATTTTCGGTAAGTCCCGTTTCTGTTTAAGTTCGTTTCTGTTTGGAGCATTAGGTCACATAGAGAAAGCTTATTAATCCTCTAAGACTTGCACCCATTTTTGGATGTTAATAACAAGAAAAATTCACAGAAGTACACCTGATGTCTTGATAATTTCATGGTGGTTTCATAGGTGGTATTACAGTGGCCAAATCACTTTTTTTAACCTTAGTTTATGGCCTATCTAAATACATATGCCAAATAAAACTGAAATAGATTTTTAGTTGCATTTTTAGAATATAACTGATAGTTCTAAGTAGCATTATATGTAACTATAATTCATTATGTTTTTTTATTAATGGGTATACAGTATTCAAGGCAGTTGAGAGCTTTTAAAATTAAATTAAAAGCTGAGCACTCATTTGATCATGAAATTGTGAAGGTACAATTTCACTTGATGCCTTACTATTACCTCAGCTTGGGCTTTCCAATGTCCTAAATTGTTAAAGTCAAAGCAGTATGAATAGCTTCTTTTTTTTTTTTCTATGATGATATAATGGAATATATAGCCTTAATAGCACAGACCTACGTTACTTATAAGTGGAGCAAGATTTATGATGTGAAAAAAGCTATCATATGTTTAATTCATTTATGTCAGAGATCTATAATTGCTTTTCATTTAATTATTAATAGTAATTTTTAACAGTACAGTACTGCATTTTTTACAACCAGTATAACTCTTCTTCACAGGTAAAGAAGCCGAAACGCAAGCATGAGAAAGCCAAACGTAAAGTTGTTAAAGATAATGTAGACGATGACTGGTTCGTTGATCCAGAGAAGGAAGAAATTGATTCAGCAAATGTATCTGTTGAACCTTTGTCATATGAAGTGAGTATTAATCACCCAGTAATGTTTCATTAAAGGATTTTGACTAGAATAAATCTGTGTTTTAAATACTTAACTCTAAAGTGAAGCTTTATGTATATATTCACTGATATATTATTTTTTATAAGAAACTGATCACGGTAATTTTCTCCAACCTTGTCTGACGTGCATTTATATATATATGTACAGTATATTTACGGAAATACAACTTCCTGAATTTTTCAGGGCTTGATGGCAGGTATTGTCACCTTAGGCTGCATTAGTAAAGTTACTCAGTACTATTTAGCTGTATGTCTCCCTCATATGATTGTGGGCAGAGTCCCAATAACACGCATCAGCAGCGCTTATACGGGTCTTCTGAAGAAGGTAAGATTCAGACCTAATGCATTGGAATATTATCCAGCTACCGTTGACTCTTTAGACATGCTTTGCTTGTAGATTGCATAGTGATTTTGTTTGAATTTTCAACAAATTCCAATCCCTTTTAGATGAAATTATTATATAATTATTTACAAGCCTTGTAAAAATTTGCTATAAAATCCAAAAATACTGTGTATGAAATGCACTTGCATTATTGCCACCAATTTCCTTTTTTAAATATGCAGTCAGTATTATAAATTAGGTTTACATGTTTATTGCTGCATATACATTGATTACTGTGAAATAAAAACTTCCACCAACCAGCTAATAAACTTTGTCTAGGATGCCATTTTTGTATTTCTATTGAATACAGTATATCAGGTGTTACAGTTCTTATTATCAATACTTATTCACTGAAATGATGTTACTGGGATCTGGGGAATAGTCTGAAGTTTCCAAAAATCTTGGTAATTTTCTGGTTACAGAGTAATGGGTGCATCTACTCTCTTGATAAATAAAGAATTCCAGACTGAATCACCATTAGCAAAATTTTCAGGTTTCCCACAGTGTACAGTGTTAAGAGGAAACTGACTGAAAGTGGTTGCTTTGGACATAGGCATATGAAATACCTTTGTTAATTTCTTTCTAGTGTATAGTGCTTTGTATCCTTGTTTTTTGTCTGTAATTGTGTATGAATGAGATCCAGTGGTGATGGATGTTGGAACTTATGCACCGGTACCGGTATCCTTTGTTCCCAGGTCACAGAAAACAAGGACAAGTCAGACGATGCAGAGGACCAGTTGTATTCGTTAGATTCTCTTTTCAAGGCAGGGCAGCATGTCATTACCAAAATTGAATCTGTTGAAAAAGCTGGAAAAGGACATAGAGGTGAGATTTCACATTTTTGTGGATGTTTGTACTTTAATATTACTGAGGCATATTTCTAGCAATATCACATTTTTTAAAGAAATGTATTGAGGCGATTCTGAAGATTGTATTGAAGGAGTAAATTATGAGGTGGTGGTTGCTGTCTTGCATGTAGTGAATAGATATATTCGATTAGTGTGTCACAAATACAGTTTTACTTTTGTCTTTTTTTTTCAGTTCACTTGGCTTTAATGCCACAGGAAGTTAACTTTGGTATTTCTGCATCGAAGCTTAAAAAAGGCGTAGTTTTGCCATGTGCTGTTGCCAGTGTGGAAGACAATGGTTATGCCATGGAAACTGGCATTCCCAATGTAAGAGCTGCTTTTATGAATAGAGACAAGGTGCAGGGTGCTGGTAAGTTCAGCATGAATAATTTGTTACATACCGTAAGATAATACATGTATGAGAAACTGTTTTAATGCTTACTAGAGTAGAATGTAATAGTTTTCGTAAGCAGGGTAGTGTTATTTGATATTTTATTCAAATTGATCATTAGTGTATCAGATTTATATAAATGAGTAAGAGTACAGTTAAGCTCTCGAATAATTTGCAGAGAGTCACTTGATGTTTAAGGGAATATGTTGTCACTTGAGTATTTGTGTGTTTTTTTTCATAATTCATTCTTAGTTTTTCATATTCCCTCTTTCTTTTTTTATTTGTGTATGTGTCATTGAAATCTCAAGTTTTTCCTAGGAATTGGCAAGTGTGCCTAGAAAGAAAAGGAAACAGATGATGATGTAATGCAGTATAGAATGACATCCTGTACCATAATACTTCATATTATGGATCTGTTAAAAAGCTAGCTGTTATTTTCTCACACTGTTTCCAGAATGTATTATTGGATAATTTTACATTTTATATCTATCCATGTCTATTTTCTGGTTTCAGGCATTGTAGGTGTAGGATCTGTAGTCCGCTGTGTTATTACTGAAGTGAGAAATAGTGAAGATGGAGAAGCCGTACAGCTTAAATTGAGTGCTGCACCCAAGGATGTCGAAAAAGTTACTGTTGATGTTCTAGACACGGATGACTTCTCACTGCTTATTCCTGGAACATTAGTTTCCACAACAGTATCTAGTGTATGTTTTAATTTTAATCTTGTTTTGATGTAAATATGGAGTTTGAAAAGGGTACTATGTGGATGTTTATTGGCACTGGCTGTTAAGCAAGAGAGCAGAACCTTAGCTTTTAGTCTTCTACAGATTGCAAGAAGGTTGACAAGGAATGTGTTGAAGGGTAGCACAGTGAGGGAGTGTAATTTTTAACAGTCGTGGTAAGAATAAAATATAGTGAGATAATGTAGCATAATGACAAGGGGCTGAATATTGGTGTTTGTGTGTGGTAATTGACTATTGTAAAAAGTCAGGGGTTTATGATAGCCTTTGTAAAAAGGCAAGAGTTTATCATCTCCTTTGCCAATACTGCGTGTGAAACTGATAAGCTCATGGAGGCAGTAAGATTGTAGATAAATATCCAGATACCATTATTAATGAACAGAAAGACAAGTAAACTTTCATGCATGATTTGGATGTGCTTCCTGGAAAAATGTCATGAGCTACCAGTATGATTAAGCAGAGTAAAGGGGAGAAAGATGGTTATTAATAAGTGGGTGGACTTATGTGTTTGATGTTTGTAACTTCCATGCAGGGAGCAAGATTAAGAATAATAGATTTTGTTCTTATATATTTAGCATTATTTTTTATTTTTCATTCTTCTTCTCTTCATAATTTTGTTTATAACATATCTTAGCCAAATTATTGACAGTTATTAAACAATATTGAATCTCAGCTTTATGCTTATGTTTAATTATAATAACCCTTGTTTTTTCTTGTTCATATAATAAAATTATCTTGAGATACTGTTGATTATTAAGTGATTCATTTTGATTTTTCCTACATAGAAAAAAAACTGCATAAAAAGTCATTTTATGAACCAGTTTGTTTCACTTTAATATGCTGAATTTTTTAATAGCTTAATTTTGTCCTCTTTCACAGATTAAAAAGCAACAGCTTCAGCTTACAATGGCTGAACGTGATGGTGTTATAAGTTCACTTCACCTTAGCTCCCCTCTGGATCAGCTGAGCAATTACAAGGAAGGAAAAGAAGTTAAGGCTCGAGTTTTGTACATCACTCCTCTTTCTAGGGTGGTGCACCTCACACTGCAGCAAAGCATATTTTCAGTCGAGTAAGCTATCATGGTTTTTGCTGTATTAAATATTGGCATCAGTGTAATCCTATGGGTCAGCATTTAATCATGTTTATTTCATTGTGTGCTATATACAGTAAGTGTTGATTTTCTTTCTTTATAGTTAGTTCATTTTTTAGCAAATTTAAGGTACTGTAATATTACTTGAGGCAAACTAGCTGTGTTCCATTTTTAAGGTCACTTCTAAATTTGATTTTACTAGAAATAAATGGACAGTTCTGTTTCCTTTTTGTTTTTGGTATTATTTAAATATATTGGTAATTGAACTTTTGATTTAAGTAACATTTACATGTTGACAGATTGACAATACTGACATATTTAAATTTATAACATAATATGAAGAGCCTGTGGTAATAGATGTCTGTTTTGAGAATTGCTTGCATTTACAAGATGTTGGTAAATTATATTGTAGATCTTATCAGTATTATTTCTTAGTAAACCAAAAGCTTATAAGGAATTATTTGAAACTATGCAGTTTACTTTTGCTAGTATATATATTGAAGACTGATACTATTTAATATCTGTTCCTTTTTAGATCGAAAGAGGAGTTGCTAGAAGGCTTTAAAATCGGCGATAAAATGGAAGGTACTGTCTTGGGATGTCACGGCACTGGCGTCTTCTTCCAGTTTGGCAATATCCGTGGTTTCTGTTCAGGGAATCGCTTAAGGGACAAGGAGAAGCCCCGTAGTAATCTTAAGAAAGATTTTCCCGTTGGATCTACCCACATGCTTCGTATTCTGGATTTCTATTATTATGACCAGATATTCAATGTTTCTCTTCAGAAGTCTGTCATACAGGAGCAGGTATGGTAAATGCTTGTTAATAATGTGGTTTTCCCTATTATGTATATGTTTTCTGTGGAGGGGCAAATATGAATGAAGAACATGAAGTGTCTGCTCTACATTTAGAATATGCTTGCCCACTAAATCACATATCAGAAAGACAAAATTATTTACTATTAAATGTAAGGTTTTCTGGAGGATCATGCTTAATCATCGGGAATTGCACTATTGCTCAAATGATTTCCTAATCAGTACAGGAGCTCATATGTATAAAAACCAAGTGTAGAGAAATTTTGATTTTGCCCATTTGTAATATGGACTTTATCTTATACTAAATTTGTTCCCATTCTAGACTGTGGGCTACGAGGCATTGACCGTCGGACAGATTTTGAAAGTCACCATCAAGAGTTATGAGGCAGAGAAAGTGACAGTTAGTGTTGCGACAAATGTCGTGGGTGAAATTCCACTTCTTCATCTAACAGAAATAAGGTTGCAAAATCCAGAGAAGAAATATGCTGTTGGTAGCTCTGTGAAAGCCAGGGTACTCGAGGTAGTTCCCAAACGACGTCACTTGGTTCTTACTTGTAGAAGACTTCTCACCAATTCGGAAGAACCAGTCGTATCGGAATACAACAAAGAATTTGAAACTAAAATTGTTGTGGGGTATGTTGTAAACATTTACCCAATGGGCTTGCTTGTTGCATTTTATAATGGTGTTAAAGGCTTTGTTCCTAAATCACTGGCAAGAACTGAGAAGGTAAAAGATCTCAGCATGTACTTTAAAGTGGGTGATGTAGTGAAAGGCAAGATCATATTGGTGAAACCAGAAGAACAGAGGATTACCCTTTCCTTGATCTTAGATGATGACAAATCTAATAGCAATGTCAAGAGTTCTGAAAAGCAGAAGAAAAAGGAGAATAAAGAACTGTGTGTTAGAGACTTGGTGAACTGTGTTGTAAAGAAGGTTGCTGAAGATTCTATTGAGGTCAGAATCAAACCCAGCAACCTGAGAGCTAAAATTCCTATCCACCATCTGGCTGATGATGTCCACAAATGTGAAGAACTGAAGAAATTAATATATGTTGGGAATGCAATTAAGAATGTTGTAGTGTTCAGCATTGGACAGACTATTACTCTCAGTATGAAAGATTCCATTTACAATTGGATTCACAGGGAGAAGGCTGAAGCTCAAGAGCAGCTCCAAAATTCTCATTGTTATCCGGCTGTTATAGCTGAAGTCTTACCAAAGGATGTTAAAATAGCAATTCCAGTTGGTAAGTTTGGTATTGAAACAACTGTGTATACCAAGGGTGACTCAAGTCTTGGCTTGCCCAAAGAAAATCTGGTCATTGGACAAAGTGTTGCTGTTAAATGTGAAGGCTTTACAGATGGTGAACTCCCTGTGCTTAGTATTCAGGGCACATACCAGAATTTGGATAAGAAATTGTGTCTTCAAGAGTTGTATAATCATCTGAGATATGAAAACTTTTTGAAAACAAGTCACGTTGCTAAAGGAATTTTGAATAAGGACTTCAGTGACATTCAGATTGGAGTTAAACTTCAAGTGGAAGTGATAGCTGTAACTTCAGTTGGACTGGTAGTGAAAAATGAACAAGGTACCATTCCTGGAATCATCCTTAACGAACATTGCGAGCCAGACACAAAATACGTAATTGGAAGTAAATTACAGGCGTGTGTTCTGCATGTGCATGTGAAAGAAAAATGCCTAATACTGACAGCAAGGCATGATTTAGTCAAAGAATTACATATTCGAGAACCATCTAATATCAAAGTTGGGCAGAATGTAAAATGTGAAGTGCTGTTTGTGGGAAAGAAATTTATCCTTGTTAAATTAAAATCACGATGCAAGGGCTTAATGGTGTACATCCCTTATAAGAAGAACCTCACGCTTCGTAAAAATGTCACCATCATTGTGAAGTATGTGGAAGGTACATGTGTGTTAGGTGTAACAAAAGCTCAAAAGGCATGGGGACCACCCCCAGTAGTTTCAGCCATTTCAAGTATTCATGTTAATCTTACTCAAGATAGTAAGGGAAATAATTGTTTGGGTTTAAATAGATTTAAATGGTATTCTGAAGAAAGAATAGCAGAAATTGCTGGTCTTACTGATGCTAAGAAAGCAGAGGCAAGTGTCGAGGAAGAAGATGAAGCAAATAATGTAGAACTAACTGTTAAATCCAAGAAAAGAAAAGTCACAGATGAAAATGAAATGTCATTGAGTCAGGTTGGAGACCGTAAGAAAGCAAAGACAAAAAATGGTGCAGGCAAACAAGAATCCCTTGGTGAGAAGGCAAAGAAAAGGAAAAATACTTCTGAAACTGAAGAAAAAGCTGAAGACAAGAAAAAAGCAAAAAAGAAAAAGGTTATCAGGGAGGAGGAAGAACCTGTTAATGGTCTGTCCGATTCAAGTAAAAAGGCAAAGAAATCCAGTTGTAAAACTGATAAGGGCTGCCTAGAGGACCAGAACGATAGTGGAGTGGACGACACTATGAATTCTGATGATGACACATACAAACTGTTTGGGAAGAGTAAACCATGTCTGAAAGTTGGCAGTGGTTTTGTATGGGATGTTCCTGAAAATGAA
>BDMR012750641.1:0-12112 GCA_002091895.1 Caridina multidentata
TATTATTATTATTTATATTATCATTATTATTATCATTATTATTTTTATTTTTAGTATTATTATTATTATTATTATTATTATTATTATTATTATTATTATTATTATTATTATTATTATTATTATTATTATTATTATTATTATTGTTGTTGTTGTTGTTGTTGTTGTTGTTGTTGTTGTTGTTGATGATGTTATTGTTGTACTCGTTTCTTTTATTTTCATTAGTCTGATCATTCCTAATACCATCATTCTTTGTTCCTCTCAGTGAAATTCTGTTGTTGTTATTATCACTGATATTTAACTCCATTATCTGATTTTATAAACACGCTCTTGAGTGAAGGAAACAACTAGCTTCTAACTTAATTAGCCGTTCTCTTTTTTTTTCTTTTTTTTTTTTTACTTGATTTTTGTGCTCCCTGTGGCGGTATCTTCGTTTCAGACTGTCAGTCTGGCGTTAAAAGTAGACCTCTGATGGATATTTATTGTATTCTAGAATTGTCCTGAATAATTCGAAGTTACTTACTTTTTTATTTTATTTTTCTTCCAATTCCCTTATTCTCTGTTATGATTTTCCCTCTCAACAGCCTGTCTAACACCACCACCTGTACCTCTGGCAAACATGAATTACACATATAACAATGCCAGTGTCTACGGCAACGTGACAGTCTACACGTATGTTTTTATTTTGTGAATTTGAATCAAAATTATATTAGAAAAATACACTGAAGGATATAAGACTTTCTTTGACGGTGAGATTAAATGAAGGAAAACAAATCATAAATATGAGTATGTAAATACTTTATATAGCGACATACAGGTACTGTATATTTTTCAATCAGGTGTGATCCAGGCTATGTCTTTAATGTGTCGATAGATGAGGACAGTAAGAAGATGCACAGACAAGAGATTATGTGTCACGGAGATGAGGGTGAATGGACAGTAGATACACTCCTTCCCTGTTTGCCAATGGAAGGTCTGTTAATTCAGGGTTTTTTTCTCCATCTCGTTTTCTCGTTCTTTCTGTCTCTTTGTATCTTTACTTTTCTTGTTATTTTTCGTCCCTCTTTCTCATTGAGTGGGCTTAAAAGCGTGTACCAAAAGTAAGTCTAAATTTTTTACTTCATTTTATTTGTTTGTAACAAACTGAAGACAGTTAGATAAAAATATTATGCTCATGGCCTTCCTGAGCTACTTGATGCTATTTACGGCATTTTTTTATATTTATAAAAAATCTGTTAGAAAGGAACCCTCTCTTTAAACTGGAAAAAACCATTGCCTACTTGGTGCATTTCATTTCAGTGTGTCTGGAAGATCCAGCTGTACCAATGACGGGGCTGTATGAACAAGTGTTTGGCGATCAATTCCGATATATAAATGGAAAGGTCTACATAGTGTGTCCAAATGAAATGAAGACGAAGAGTGGCCGGACAGTCCAGAACCTGACATGTCTGCATCAGGAACTGATGAATGGAACGCGTCTTTACGCTTTTGATCCTATAATGGTTGAGGACTGTGATGGTAAGCTGATAATTGGTTTACTTCGTAAAAACAGATTGGCTGGTCTTTCTAGTGTTAATTTATATAATATTGCTTAGTTTCATTTAGCATTTAATCTTATTTTTGTATAAGTGAAATTTTACCTCAATGTGATACTGGTATTTTTTTTTAATATTATTATATTATTGTTATGCTTAAGTGTTAATTTTATTCATGTGCTTCTCTTTTTTTTGGGCAGTTTGTGCTGGTGAACCAGTTTTAGCAAATGCCACAACCAACTGGGACATACTAACATCATACACAATTGGAACCAGTGTTACTGCCTCATGTTGGCCGGGCTATGAAGTACAATACAAGATATCAACTTTGGAACTTTTTTGCACTTCAACTGGGTGGAATATCACAGCAGTCGGATGTTATCAAGGTTTGTTTTGTTTCAAGACTTTCTAAATAGAATCTATGCATTTTCTACTTATTTGGAATGAAAAAGACCCTTGTACTTATAATTGTATATGTACTGTACATATTCACACTGCTGACAGCCAGATCCAAGGAATTTGGACGTATTTGTGTTTATTGCTCTTGTTTTTCTTATTAGTACGTTTATTTTCTCCTATCATTAGAAATTCAAGAATAAAAATATTAATAGATGAAAGAAAAGAGGAAAGGGTGGGTAGTATAGGTAGTATAATAAATGACCATGAAACACGATTGATAATTATCCAGAACAACAGTTTTTACCTGTTTTAGGTAGCCTCTGTTTGTGGAACTTGACTATAAGCTGATGGTAAGCTGATACACAATTGGATATATCTAACTAAATAATATTTGCATCGAAGTTGACGGGAAATAAAGTTTCTACATCCATATATATTACTTTTGAGTTCTAAAATAAGATTTTTTTTCGCGAGTTGGCGAATATTTCTTCGTAGATTTTACCTTGCAGTAAATGTCCTTCCTTTGGGATTATTGTCCTTTCTTATCTTTCCTAATTTCTTTATTTTATAACAGTGTGTCCTCTGGATCCACCCTTTTCAATCGCCAATATGAACATGACGAGCATCATCGAAAATAAAGTTGGCGCCATTCTGGACTACGTTTGCACCGATGGATATTTTATCCCTACAGAGGAGGTTTGGAGAACGCGAGATTTTTTACAATTTTCATATACGTGATTAATATAGTTAACTGAATCTGAAACGAAAATATGATTCGGGTTTGAAAAATATTTACAAGTGTTTGCTATCCTCAGCACACACTAGGCAATTATGTTACAGATAACACTTCTAAGCTTTTTCATCATTTGAACCCGGCTTGTTTAACTTATAGTAGTTCTTGTACTTCCATACCAGATTTATTCTAGCCCATATGTGCTTAGTATAAGTGTACAAATTTGTAAACGCATATGAGGGTCCATCATAATCTCGAATATATTCATTTTTCAGTACCTTCCACTGTTGATCACAAACACAACCGTTACCTGCAACGAGACAGGTTCCTGGGTAGAAACAGACTCCCCTTTGGAATGTGTTTACAGTGAGTTGCATTCACAGCCTGTTCTTTTTATGCTTATGTGCATATAACCTATAGCCTCTCCTCTTTCGTGTTGCTTCAGTTCGAAGTTATTTCCCATTGAAGTTTGGGTACCGCAATTCCTGTACTACGAGTATATGTTTAGGCCCGTTGGTGTTTATGGATGAGTGTGCAATTGACTGTGCGTTAATAACTGTAAAATACTCTTATAATTATGTGTCTCACATTTTACAACAGTGTGCCATGAGGAACCTGTTGTAGAGAATGCTACCGTCCACTGGTCTCCTGACAGGATGTGGCAAATATATGATCAAGTCAACTTTACCTGCATTGCTAATCACGAGTCTGATTTTGGAGTCCTCAACAGCTCTGTCACATGCAATGAAACTGGATGGGAAATTGTTCCTGGGTGTTATGAAGGTTGGTTAGGAAAACAAGAATATATTATTATGGGTGCGGATATCTTAGGTCTTTTTTCGCATGATGTGACAGTTATCCATATACAAAGCTTCAAGTCAGTAAAGGAATCCTTCGTTCAAGGCTGAAATGCACATTCGATTCTAAGGAATGTTAACTGATTCCGTATTACCTGTGATTCTATCAATAATTTGCATAAAAATCTACCCCCCTTTTACTTTTATATTGTTTATTTAACTGTGCAAATGGAGATATATATATATAAAATTTTTCTTTTAAGCATTATTTTTTTTCCAAGTCCACAAGATTTTTCTATATATAAAATCAGTGTTATTCAGTCTGTCATAGTAAACATATTAATTTATGGATTATTGCAATATATAACATAACCACAGGTAATTACGATTACATTACAGTCTTTCTATGTACACATGTGCTTGTGCCTTAACATTTATGAGGTAAAATACACTACCAAAACTGAAATTCCCAGGTTTGGAACGCTTGTTCCATTACTGAATAACTTTTAATCAATCCTGGGTCTGGGCTGTGCCCGAACTCCTAAGGTTTTAATGTAAATGTGGAGTATAAGGTACTTCAATAACCGAATGTAGGTTACCTCAATAAGGCCGGTATTTTTGTGTATGAAAATTTCATTATATGCTTAGCACTGTTTATCTATCTGTTACATATTTAACACTTGACTTTATGGTGAACATAGCCTGTCAGGTTAAAAACGATAAACTTTCTGAAATATTTCTAGTCTCATCCACATGTACCGTCTACTACGTGCGATAATTTACAAAATATATGATATGGTAGTTGTCAATCATGCGTGATTTATACTGCAGCTTGCACGGGTCCACCGCCAGTGGGTATCAACATGACTATGGCTAATATGACCTCAGATGTTGTAGGGACTGTGGTACAATTCACTTGTTTGCCTAACCTCCACGTCAGGCTTACACAGGTAAAGTTTTCTTCCATCGAAGAAATGAGGAGTTTTATAAGATTTTGCACTGAAGTAACGTGCGGATTTACAAATACATTTAAAAAACTTAAATCACGTTTTCTCTCATCATACTTACGTCCAGTTTTATAACTTACTTATCCACAGAATGAAAGGTTCAGCATGAAGGAGATTCGAAATTTAATTTTAATTAAATAAATGCTTACTTTAACCTCTCCAGTAGGTACACTTGTGCTCTGTGATAAATGTGATAAAAAAGCGTGTTTTAGAATGTAAATTTTTGTATGGGACTCTACTATTCCTAAATAATATTTGAAATTTTTTATTTGAAATTCCCATTTCTGTAAGTTTTGGAAGACTTAATTGGTCTACTTGCAAGATCTATTTACAGAGTCATATGTGAGGGTATTCTTGTTATTTCAACAGATGTACCAAACAATATCAACAATAACAACGGTAACTTGTGGCACTAACTTGACATGGATTCCTGCTGGACCCCCTCTTCTCTGTGAAATGCGTAGGTATTCAAGGCAGCAAACCCACTATTCATTTTGAAGGAAATTTAATTGTTAAAAAAAAAAGATCCAGAATTCATGGGATTGGGGTACATAAACTGCCACAAACCAGGGCCCAAGCACATGCAAGTCTTTCTCAAAATTTAGGTGTATATTGTACGAGTTATTCTTGGAATATTGGACCAATCTTGCCACTTAGCACCGGTGTTTTTCTCAAGGGCCCTGCTCTTACTCAAGAGATACATATAAATATATTAAAATATTATTGTTTTGAGATTACTATTACTGTGATTTAAAAACCAATTTGAATCATGTACGACACTTTTTACTCTAATTTAAGCAACAGATTGCTTAATATCGTTCAAGATACTTGAAACATATGAGTATAATAACTAGTGCTTCATACAAAACCAAGAAGGACTGTTTATTATACACCTCTATCAATATCATTGCAGTTGTTTATGCTACGCCTACGCTGATAGTCCCAGGAGGAGTTTTAGAAATGGTTCCAGGTCCTTATTGGATAGGACAGAACATGACATATAATTGCGAACCTGACATGGTTGCCGCCGATGGAACAACATCGACTGTCGCCACATACACAGAAACTGGCTGGCAGCTCATAGACCCCACATTTGTTTGTTACGAAGGTTTGTTAGTCCTGTCTTTAGCATATCTTACTTACAGTTGTCACGAAACATCATTCGTTTAAAGGTCATTTGATTTTTCACAATATGTAATGTTTCTGTAGCCTTATGAAGTTGTTTTCATTCTTTTATTTATTTATTCACGTCATCTGATAATTTATTCAGAACTTAGTTCCATGACAGAAAAGTCCAAGTTAGTGGCACAGGAATGTCAAATTAATAGTGAAAAGCCTTTCAGGAATGGTTTCTAATGGCGCTAACATCGTTTTTTCCAAGTTTTTTGTCCGTGTCCAACTTCATTCAGATTCTTAGCAGAATGTCACGACGATATAAATAAATGAATATATAAATAAATAGATAAATGAATGAATAAATAAATTAATTAGATAGATAAATTAATTAATTAAGTAAATAAGTAAATAAATAAATAAATAAATAAATAAGTGCCATTAGGTACAATACTTAGATACATTTTTTATTCTCCTTATTTTCTTATATTTATCTTCACTTTCCTATTTCTTACCCTTTTCTCATAACGTCCACATAATTTGACTTTATGTTATTATGCTGTTTCAGTTACATATGTTCCCCCTGCACTTTTACCCGTGGGATCCAATGTAATACCTTTGCAGCCATTTCACATGAATCAGACCATCGAGGTCAAATGTGACCTTGACATGTTATCGACCACAGGTCGACTCTCGACTTTCTTCACCTATACACTCACTGGCTGGGTCGCTCAGGAACCGCATTTTAAATGCTTGCCAAGTAAGTTATTTCATTGTTATTATTTTATTATTATTATTGTTGCTGTTATTGTTAGTAGTAGTAGTAGTAGTAGTAGTAGTAGTAGTAGTAGTAGTAGTAGTAGTAGTAGTAGTATCATTTATTATGTTTTCATAATCGCGTTCATGTGAGATAAGATTTTGACTTGAAAATTTTGAAATATAACTGCAACCCATTTCATTATTTAATATTTCCGATATTGCTATAGTATTCATCTTAATCACGCATCAATAATAATTCAAAGTGTAAATATCTTAATGAATTTATATTTAAATGGAGCAGATGTTCTTTCAGTCAATTTCAGCAAAAGTTAACCTTTCTGGAATACGACGTGCAGACATAGATCTGAAATATTCATTCACCTTTTGAGGCTCTTCTGCTTTCTATGTAATGTTAAGAAAATTAAACTATGGATATTAACAAATTCTTCATGCTTTCAGTGAAGTGATATTTTCTTCTTTAAAAACTTGTTGTTTTTTTCCTATGTGTTATTTAGAATAGTACAAAGTGAAACTGTGCAGTTTGTGCGCAGTGCCGAAATGGATGTGTGTGTGTATCTGTGTGTGAATTACAAGAGAATCTTCAGAGTTCTGTCAGTTACACTTGGATTGGAATGTAACATAACATTTATAAAAATTATGCTAATATTTGAAAGGTTTTAAAATAATCTGTTATTTGTAATTTATTTTATATGAATAGTATGACTATTAAAGTGACTAAATCTAAAACACTTGTTTTATTGCTTCGAGCAAACAAAAATTATATCTTCTGAAATAAACAGTGTTAAGAATGAACTTGTTTAATTATATCCTGAAGTAAAATGGAAAAAAATACTATCAATGCTGTTGATAGCAGCATTTGAAATTACCTCTTGGAAAATACAGTAGAAAATCCGACACTCCTTAAATAAGGCATCAGTGGTATAGATCTGTTTTAATCATCTGTATTTCCAAATGCACATTTTATTTACATAGTCATATTATCATATCATAGCTAGTTTGAAAATTTTATAATTTTTCTTGACCAAAGTAGTGCTCTCCCCGTTGTCAGGAAAAAGAATCGGTCATCCTGGATGCATCAATTCTTGAAGAGGGTGTGTTTTTTCTTAGGTGCTCATTTTCATACATTGAATAACGCATCAGTGGTATAAGTCTTATGTTGGCCATCTGCTTTTCTAAATGCACGGTTTATTTACACAGTCTTATTATCATATGGCTAGTTTGTATGCAAAAAGTTACAATATTTCTTTACCAAAGTAGTTTTCTCCCCCATCGTCAGGAAAATGAAATTGCCCAAATTTTATGATCAATGGTGTAATATCTTGAAATTCTCGTTTCCTTGTAATCTCTAGATTATGTCATTTCCTCAATATGACGCAATTTTTATGGGAGAATTCATTCTGATCGCAGGTATGTTTTTTCATCAGGTGCTGGTTTAAAAAAATTGAATAAGGTATCTGTGATAATAGTTTTAGGCAGAATATGTACATTCTCTATTGTAAACAAAGTACATATAGTAATATTTTCATGGTGTTGCTTATATCTCTGATAAATTGATATTTTTTCTTGAACTAAACAGCCGACCCAAATTCGTATGGCGTGAAATGCAGAAGATTTTAATTTATTTTTAATTTTCCGTTTTCTGTGCTGTCACCGTTTTTTGTTTGGCTTGACTTGGTATCAATGGGAAACAAGTGGAAACAAAAAAGAAAACGTTTTAGTTTGAGGGGGATATGGTAGACTTTGCTGATTTTTTTGTTTTCGTTTTCTCTAGTAATAGAGAGAAATAGTAGAAATGGTGTTACTAACTGAAATAGTAGTAGTAGCAGTAAATACAACAACAGCAGTGTCATTACTATTGCTACTGAAATGAACGAAAAACCATAAAGGGCGATGATTGTTCTGGTTTTGTGTTTGATCATCAAAATCATCTTACTGAGTTCTTAAGAGACGGTGGTTATAATGATGATGGTGGAGTTGGTAGCAGCTGTAGTTGTTGCTGTAGCAAAGTAGCAGTAGTAGAATTACTAACAATAATTGTAATAATAATAATGATACTAATAATAATAATAATAATAATAATAATAATAATAATAATAATAATAACAGTAATAATAATAATAATGATAATGTTTAAAGGCACAAAAATTTATTTATTGTAGAGTCAAGTAAAAAAAAATCGGGAGCTTACGGTCTGTATATTAACCCAAGTCCATCGTCAGCATGAGTGAAAGGTTAAAATTGAATCCATAAAGTAAACAAAGAGTGTGAGAGAAACAATTAAGGTCAGTTAGAGTTGCAACACTCTGCTGACATGAGTTTGAAAATATCGTCGTCACTGGACAAGGAATCCATGTTAACAATGCCCAACAGTCTCTTCATCGTTCACTGGGGATTATGAGACGAACAGTCATCTAATTCTAAAGGTTATCCATGCCTGTTCACTTTCTAACGGATCTTTATTGTTTCTCTCAAACCTTTTGTTTTCGTCCTCAATTCATTTTTAACCTCAACTCAGGCTGAAGATGGTCTCTCTTTTATTCTTACCTAAAATTAATACATCATACCTACCATGTATGAAAGATTTTAAAAAGGATGACTGTATCTATTGGAAGCCTCTTGCAGGTGATAAATTTCACTGCGATTAAAATGTCAAAAGATTTTCCAATTACATCAAAATTAGGAAATAAATGGCTTCTGAATATTAGAGAAAAGCTTGCGCTAGTCGCGCCTCTAATGTCTTCAAATATCTATGGTTACAGGCGACAGTCATTCATACAAGATGGCTGCTGCTCTTGTAATTCCACGCAACGGATCGTGCAGACTGATATTTATTGATAATTAACGAAATATTACATTACTGGGTAAGCTGATCTGTAAAATAGTAGGATAAAAGATATTATAAGTTATATTCCTAAGTAAATTTGTGTTTCAAATAGGGAACAACAGAGGCCGTGAATTGTTAAAATCTGTGAGGCTTAATTTAATAATTTCTCATCGTTGTATCTCTATGATGGAATTGTACTTTTGTAATCTTTATCAACAAATCTCTATTTGTTGTTATGTCGTGCCTGATTATTTCTACATAAATTGGCTTTAAAATGTTATTAATAAATTGGTTATGATACGGTAAGGGAATGTTGAGTTAAGCACGCTGAAGAGAATTGCTCTTAATATTTTTGAGGATAATATCCCTCTACATAGAATTTTGAAAAATAGGGGAATTTGCAAACGGTTACTTCAAACTTCTTCGTGTTCTGTCTCGTTTAGAGATTTTAGACTGATTATAGAAGTGGACATCTTGAAACTTGATTAACATTTCAGGTTATTTGCTATTATTAAGGGGTATTGTTTCTATGGTATTATTGCATTAGAAGGTAATACATGTTAGGGGGCCGCATTCTAATGGCACGTAACTGAATAGAGTTCTAAAGTTAGGTTAGGTTGACCAAGATAGGTTAGCTTGGTTTAGGAGAAATATGAAATACTAGACCTATGAGAAACGCTATTGACAACTTATGCAATTTTACCGTTTCTCTCATTGCCAACCATCAGCAGCTATAACACTTTAGGGTAATTCTGAAGAAAATCTCTGCATCTTTTTCAAATTAAATACATATTTTCGTACTTAGTATCGGCAGTGCTACACAGAAATGAGGATAAAAATGTGTGCGAGCATTACTGTATACCAAGGTATCTGTGACGGTTAGGTTTGGCTGTCTAAAGGCATTTGCACACGTTTTTTATCCACATTTCTGTGTAGCACTGCCGATATTGAGCATGAAAATGTGTTTTATTTGAAAAAAAGATGCGGACCTTTTCTTCAGGATTACCCATTTTGGCGTTATTATTATTGTGATTATTACGTTGCTATTTCTGTCTGCTTAAGTATTACCGTTATTGTTGTTAGTGTTACATCTATTATCATAATTGTATTTATTACCAAAACTAAACAGTAGTGCATCAGAAATATTGGTCTCTTAGCAAAACCTACACCCATTTAAATGGTAAAGAAGATTATGTTTCCTTTGTTAACATATACCATGGACAATAGATTTGCTTGTACTATGTTAAGTATTTTAGTAGCAAGCACAGTATCACGGGAGGTAATTAAAAATTTTTGTGAAAATTCAGTTGGTAAATGGTTAACAGATGGATGACCAAGATTCTTTACTTGGGTTTATAATTAGCTGACATCAAGACCAGTATTTGGTTATTACTTTAGGATATAGCTGACGGACAAAAAGAAAAATCAGTATTTTACTTTATCATATGATAAATTATTTCTTATTATATAATAATGAATACGCAGGCTTCTAAAAGTTTGGCAAACAAACACAATAAGATCGATTACTGCATTGACTGATTTACGCCAACTGCAGCATTTGTAGAGAAAAAGGCAAAGGCCATCAAAACCATAGATTTTCGCCTATCCATTTACTCTGTATGTCACTGATATTTTTTTTGCAACAAATATCCGTTATTGCAAAACAAATTCATAATGGTTCGGCAAGGGTTCATGGTTTTGATGGCATTTGCACATTCTTCAAAAATGTTCTTGACTTATCAGTACATGCATTGAAGAAAACGACAGGTCGAGGATAGTCTGGGAGGAAGCTGAATGGCCAGTATATATAGTTTTGAGCGAAAATTCAGTCATTACCATCTTATATTTATGTTGTTATCGATTTGAACAAGATTTACCAAAGAATATAGTCAATTTAGAATTTTTTTTTTTTGTCTGAGTGTATACAAGTTAGATGCTGAAATACAGGTCATTGTAATTTTCTTGAGTAATAATTTCAAACATCGAATAATTACATAGAGTAGTGCGATTCCACATAAACATTCTGGGTTCCTATTTTCTAAGTGATATTTTGAAATTGTTATAAATCTTAATTAGAACACCTCCTAAAGCGAGTTGACATTTATCTTCCAGATTAGAAATATGTATGTGAACTAGTCCTTTGGTGTTTTGAATTTTGTTTTGGAAACATTTGTAGCAATGCAAAACCCATCATCAAAGTAGCAAAGAAATGTCATTTTGGATTGTGTCTTTATTCCTCAAAGGTATACTATACATGTACTATACTATACATGTTGTCCCTGTCCCATGTTTTCTGTGTTCTGAAAAAAATCCCAAAGTCCTTTGTTTTTTTTTCTGGTGTTTTTATTAGTTAATAAATGAATGAGATATCACAATACAGATTTAAATTACCGCACTTTATTTAATTTTCAAATTATTTTATATTTGTACGTCATTTGACATGGCCATAATTTTTCCTCTTTGGAAATACCAGGTTATCGTGGTGCCATCAGGTTTACTAGCTTTTGACTCTATTCTCCAAACTTGAAACTGTCTGTATGTTTTCCAGACTGTCTTAAAGTTTGTTAAGCCATCCACTAGCTTAATAAGGTTTTCAAGATAGTCTGACATGCAAGAATTCATCAAATTTGAAAGTCCTTTGTATACATATTTAGCCAATTGAAAGTACAGTAATTGCTTTTTACATGTTCCAGTGACCCTATTTATGAATAATTGTAACTTAATTTCAGGAGCAGTTTTTGGTGCATTCTTTCAAAACTTTCTGGCCCACTGGGATTCAAGTCTATATGTATTCACAGCTTACTCTGTGTATGGTACAGGTATGTAATTTTATTTTTATTATAGATATTCAGTTACATTGTTTTACTGAATATCTATAATAAAAATAAAATTACATACCTGTACCATACACAGAGTAAGCTGTGAAT
>BDMR012750642.1:0-12146 GCA_002091895.1 Caridina multidentata
ATTTTATTAAGCAGGCCTTGAACCTTCTTGACAAAGCCTAAATACTGTATTTTCAAAATTAAAACAGCCCAGTGTAAGTGCAAATGTTTCATTTTGAAAAATAGTCCTAACACAAAACTAGGAATGTTGAGACAGATTCCTCCTTGTTTTTTAGAGTTTGTTAAAATGCAGATGCTCACACTTAGTTTGATTATTTGAAGCGCTAGACAAATTATTTATTTAGGTTTTTATTGAAAGAATTAAATAAGAGCATCTAGTAGTAAAATGATGATTGGGTTTATTTGAAGTACCTAAGTCATAAGCATATGATGTTAGCATCAGTTTTTTTCAGAATTAATTTTTATTAACAAGTAAATATGGCTATTAATGGTTAGCTTGGAAAAATATTTTCAATTTTTTTCTCCAAATTAAAATTCCAAGACACCAAGTCATGGATTCTCTTTCCTTCTTTAAAGAATGCTCAAAAATATTATTTGCAAGCTCATAGCCACACATGAGTAAAATCTTTGAGGATATTATAATTGGAGAAAAAAAAGTACGTGGAAAAAATGTTAATTGAAAATTAATCTTTCCCTAGAAGTCTAGGGTGAAGTGCACTCAAATTTGTTATGACTGAGGAAACACAACAGACTATCACAGTACTACTGCTCAGGCATTTACAGTTTGCTAATTATCTAGGCAGATTAATAGTTAATAGAAAAACGGAGTAATATGTGCCTACAGTACTCTTGGCAATGCAAAAGAATTAATGTAATTATGTTACATAAGAAAATATATGTCACTTCTCATCTTTGACAAGTTGTAGCGTAAGATATTATCAGTTAACAACTGGCATTAATTACGTGTCACTTGCTTTCTTTGGCAATGTACCTTACAAGTAAAGGCCAGTTGGGTTCTTTGAAGCAGCAACATATATGCTTCCATTATTCTGATGTTTAACTGATTCTAAAAACCTTCCTCACACCTCAGTTGTAAAAATACTGTATTAGCTAGTTTATATATATACTGTATAAGTATATTTTACTTCAACAATAAGCACAATCAGTAAACAGCAAAAGCATGTCATACTTACAAATATATGAAGATTTTTATGGTCATGAAGTTCAGTTATAAAAGCACTGTATTAGAATGATAGTTATGAATGGCAGTTGTATACACTACAGATGATGTTGTTCACATAAATATAATAGATAGAATCAGATCTAGATTCCTAGTTACATCAGTTGTTTATAGACCTATAGGCATTATGAAGCACTTACAAGAAGGTGATTTTGGTAAATTTAAGCAAGAATTTTGAGTGTTCCATAGTTTTAATTTAGTCTCAAAAGCTTTTGCCTATTTTAACCTGGTTTAAACAGTAAGTTCTTGTGAAACAATATACAGTACCAATTTTTTTTTTATATAAAACTTAAGAATGCTTTATTAATACTGTTACCCTGTTGTATGATTTAAACTTTCAGTAGCATGGAATGCACTGATTATCTGTTGAATACATTTTTTCCCATTTCATTAGTTTTATACATAATTCCATTTACCTATAAACAGGTTGTACTGTATTATTATTGTTTTCACCAAAGGATTCCAGTTCGTAAATGGAATATTGTTAAAATACTTAATGAAAAAACCCAATAACATTTATCAGTCTGGCTGGAAAGGAGTTAATATATTGAAATATTATCCCTGTACTCACACATAAAGTCTAAGTTAGTTGAACCTTCCGAATATATCTGCAGAACTTCGTTTTACTAATTGAACAGTCAATGTGTGAGTAACACAGAAGTAAGCTCTGTGCATTTTGCTTGCATCTGTATGTTCAGTTTGAGTGATTAGAGTTTTATCTCGTAAATTCTCCCATCTCTGTAAGGTGTAAATTACTATTTCTGTAGGCAATTATAATTTTAGATTAGGCCCAAACACTGAGACACAGGACAAATTAACAGTGTCTATGTATAAAACTTATTGACTAACTACACATGAGTTAGAAGTGTGTATGCTAGAATGCCTGAGGTAATTTTTTAAATTTTTTTTCCATATAGTTTACACACCATTATGCATGCCACACT
Organism: Caridina multidentata; assembly: GCA_002091895.1. Classification (NCBI taxonomy): domain Eukaryota; kingdom Metazoa; phylum Arthropoda; class Malacostraca; order Decapoda; family Atyidae; genus Caridina; species Caridina multidentata. Next base: position 2,064 of record BDMR012750642.1, read on the forward strand.
GGAGAAGGTTTTGCATGCATCACTTAATACACAAGCAGTGAAAATAACACAACCATCAAAATATGATTGGCATTCCATAAAGTAATAACACTTCTAAAAGCTTTTTTTCTTAAACTTGCTTATTCTTTACAATCCTAGACTTCCTTCTTTCTTGGCAGAGAACTAGGACATATGCTCTCAAATGGCTCTTTCACCCTTTTGGCACTATTTGTGTATCACCCTTTGATTCTTGTCTGTTTCAGTTCACTAACTCCCACTTGGCTCTGAAAGGCTCGCCTGGTGTACCTTATCTTGCTCGAGGTAGGGGCCTCACTGTCACACTTGTCTTAACCTTGTCTTCCTCATGCACTGTGTATGGCTACAGTGCATAAGTACTACTCACAGATTTCAGATTAATAGTCTAAAATTAGTCTCATATAAAAATATAAAATTTAGGCTGCCTACCAAAAGCAAATTTATACAATTGTTTCATTATTTTCAAAAATGAAATCTGTGTGTATGGTATGGCTGTTTCTCAATTGGTTAATTTAGCTCTCAGGTATGTCTTTCCTTGTGTCATATACCAATGATGTAGGCTCTCTCCAGTTTGGGATGGGTTCCCTTGCTTAAAAGTACCATGCTTGGCATCTTATTTCTGGCTGAGACATTAAAATTGTTTTATAGTTTCTTTCAACTGTTTATAATATATAAAGTAAAACTGGCTGTCAAATACCCAGTTGCTTCAAGAAAACATTTTCCACATATTATTTTGCTCAGATTTCTTAGTACGTACATATTAAAGAATCTATGAGTATTGGTATTATGTTATTTCTAATTTATGAAATGTACATCTGATTTTTTTAATTATGTTAGATTTTGGGATCTGTTTTCTTTCAACCTTACCTTCAGTGGCATTAATATTCCTCACATGGAAATCCTTTGTCATTTTCATGTAATTTTATCAAGTGTGTTCCACTTTTGTAGGAAAATACTGAGTGTGATAGGCATCTTTACTAACTGTATAATTTACCTTGAATGTCTTATGAACTGATTATTTAAAGGTTAATACCTGGTGTATAATTTTCAGTCTAATTGTTTTGTGTTCTAAGCATGAATCAGTTGATGCCACAATATTTGTAAAATCGAAGAGGGGAAATGAATGAAGAACTTTGCAGAAAGCTTAAACAACAAACAGAAAATGTCCTTTTCAAAACCGAGCCTCTGTGAAAAGGAAATAAGAAAAGAGAATAAGTTTATATTTAAAAAAAAGGGGGCTATGAGGGTTGTATGCTTAACAATATCGGGCCCCCAAATGCTGCCCCATATTTTCTCTTAGGTTTAAAATCATATTAAGCAATCTCAAAGATGAATTAAATGTCATCAGGGGTGCTAATTGATACCTATCCCCAAATCTACAATTTAAGCTAACTGATAAATATGGGGCCCTCTCCTTGGGAAAAAATATGGGATGCCTTTGTTGGGGTCCCATATTTTTTAAACATACAGCCCTCAGCCCCAAAATACATATTTTTGTTTCCCTCCAAGAGAAATATCCTGCTTACTACTGCCAGCTGGTGGAATTCAGAAGAAACCATAGTATTTAATGACTGTCCACTGCTAATCAGCAATGGATGTTTGAATACAAGTCTCAATGGGAGTGATAGTTTACAGTGAGCACACCTGACCATCTCCTTTGGAAATGGTTTAACTGTTGATCTGAGCCAACCTCAGAAGCCTCCAAAGCTGTTCATCTTAAAATAATGCTAGTGCAAAGGTTACTGGAGAGGGGCGGGATATGGATGGACAAATAAGGAAACAAATATTAACTTTTTGCAGCTTATAGCCCCCTTTTTTTATTGTCCTCACATTTTGCCCAGCCAAGAGACATGCTGCTTAAGGTGAAAACACTCACAAGGTAAGATTATTTTATTTTTCATAAGTACCTGTGATAATTCCCTCCTCTGGAAATATCCACTTGGTCTACAAGAGAATAGTGCTGCACTATAGAAGACACTGATATGCTTTTAACTGGTAATCAACAGGTGCGGGGAAGAAAAACACAGGATTACAAGTACATTTCAGGTAACAAATATCAGACCAGTTAAAAGTTTACATTAGTATTCACTATGAATTGATTCTCTTTCAAGACTTTCACACTTGACACTGAATTTAACAGAAGAATTCTCTTCCACACTTGAAAAAAACACATATAGCAAAAGATTTTTACTTAACACAACAAGAGCAATACTTAGAAATAACCAAATGCAGTGGTGGTTTATTAAAAAAAAATGGTTTTAAGGCTTTGGTAGGTATCCTTGATTGAAAGTTAGCCAGCCACCCAATATAAGGGTCAGTTGTGCATGTCTTAAACTATCTCTTCCACTGAAACTATGTTCAACCATCCACTGCTTCTTACCTTATAAGAACTATTACCTGTGTGCTAAATAACAAGGTGCACTCACTAGGCTGTGTTTCTTCTTTGGGCTTCTGCTGATTGGCAGTAGTAAGTGAAATATAACTCTCTTGGTGGATAACCAGACAGACATCAAAAATTCAAAGTCAAAGTCAATTTTAGACTGATAATGCAGTATCAGAGGATCTGTGATGACTGTCTTCTGTAGCGTAAGTTATAACATTAAAGGTATATATACAAATATTTTTATTAATGGTTACTTGATTGTTTTGCTTTTAAAATTTTATATTTGTCTAATCCTTATTCTCTCTGTCTTTCCAATTTCTTAATTAATCCAGTAGAGTAGTACACCTTTCTAACCTGAAATTGCCCTGGTACCTTTTCTATAGAAATGTCCACCTTTTGAAGTTTGTTATACGGCCAAAAAAGTGAAAAGCATTTGCCACAAAGAACTGAAGGATAGTTCTTTGTAATTAAACAAGAAATTTTTTAGCAACATAATAACAAAACTGATTTGATTACAAATTTTTTTTAACTACGTTATGGAAACGTCACTGAACAACTAAATACTAAATTATAATTGACAGGTATCTTTACTAATAAAATGCATAGTACGTGTCTAAAAACAACATTGCAGTTTCAGCATTTGCATTATGAATAATATCCTAAATTTAATTTTCAAATCTAAGCTAGTATTTTCTAGTCTTTAATACTGGAAATATAGGATATCCTTACCCCTTAAAACATTTGATGACACACTAAAAATGTTCCTAAAGTGTCAGATGATGGCACAACCATCATCGAATGATTCAGAAACTTTATTTCTAACATCTGTGTAAAATATTGTTGTCTGAAGAAAAGTTCATATCTCTGGGAACTAGTAGACTCATTAGGCAAGCAGCTAAAGCCCACTGGCATCCATTTTTCCTCAAGGGTAGAGAGATTACAGAAATTTTACACTGCTTATGCTCAGGGTGAGTGCTTTTGGGATTTATGTTTTATTAAAGAAAGTCAAAAGGGTTAATATTGTAACCTTGGTTAAAATACTTTATCTTATTTCAATTATTTAAAAGCAATTAAATGATGATAAGGAGAATTTAGATTCAATATCAGAGGGAATTTCAACCTCAGAACATTCAAGTTAACATTCATGTTAATCATGTTGATGGTGAAAATGAAGACTCTCTATACCACTTTTTCTCACTTTTTTTAGTGTGTCATCTCGTTCTCTCTCGCTCTTTCTGTTTATCTATTTCTCTCAGTTTTACACATGATTTTCACAACAAATAATAACCATAAAGCCACAAAAATAATATCTCTAAATTCAGGAAACTCTCAGTGAGAAATATACAACAAGATAAGAAACGTGATGATGAGCTTTGCTATTTTGTGGCATGTGGCAGGAGTGATATAGATCTTAGCCTGCAATGATAGGGTTGAGCAAGCTTTTACTTTCCTCCTCGCAAGAAATTAACTTGCCTCTCTTTTCCATATTTATTTTTCAGCCTTGAATTTGAGCAGAGAAAATGTCATGTAAAAAAAAAAGTTATTTTAATTAAGTACGCAACTGATGAGAAGGATAACAAAATATTACCCTATGTCAAACCGAGGCATATAGTCCATGCTTTTGGGAAGAACATCAGATGCTGCACACATGCACATTTTAATGTGTACCACTCCATGACCAATAAAAAGAATTACTGAATAATAACTTTTTAACTTACAAAGTGTGTGCTTTATATTTTCAGAAAGTTTATAAATAGTCTGCATATTTCACAAGGGATTGTAGTCTTACAAAGTACTTTACTGCTAATGTGTTCACCAAGACTACTGTAAAAAACAGAGTACTGACAGATATGCAATACACAGGTGTTGTAGAATGAACAGTGATAGCATGGAGAGGGTATGTTGGCAATTTTTCATTTAAGAAATATACATCACTTGAAAATATTTTCTGTGATGAGTAAAGGTCCCCCAGTAAGCACAAAGAATCAGTAAGATTTATTTGTTCAGATTTATGGTGTATACAATTTTCAACGCTGCTAGTGTTCAATTAATCCTTAGTTTGCATACTTAAGGCACCTCCATTTGCAGCCCTTTGTCCTTCTTAAAGTTTTCAGCTGCATAGTTTCTACAGTTTACTAGGAAGATGCTCTAACTGATTGTGAAACCCTGTGGAGTGGCATCCTTCCCCTGCTACTCCACATCTGTAGCAAAGCAGCATTTGTTTTGGTCTTGTTTTTTGTTGTGTCCACAGCAAAGAACATAGCCTTCCATATCAAACAGTAATGAATGAATGAAAAAATATTAGCTCTCCTGCATTTGGCAATGTGCATAAGTTGAGTGACCCAATGATATGAGTTGGGCAGCTTATTTAAATCAATGGGACAACTATTTTTTCCGAGGGGAATAGGTTGCATTTTGGCTTGGAAGACCGCCACTTCAAAGAATAATAAACCCTCTTGTGTTCTATCATTTGTGTGAAGGAACTGTAGTCTTGCTTCCTTAAATGGGGACAAACTAATAACTGAAGGACTATGCAAAAGGCCTAACCCCTTTCAGTTACCATTAAATTTTTTTAATCAGCTTTCATCCTTAAAAACAACATTCAAAGCATGCAAACTATATTTTGTTCTAAGGTTCAGCCAATTTCTTAATAATGACACATAAGTACCTCTTTGGTAAACATAACAAGGTACAACTTCTAAAATCTAGTTCAGTGCAACTTGAAATATACACACACTATACACATTTATCTTGATTCCAACAATAGAGATTGAAGCAACTGGTAAATCCATGTTTTACCTGTAATGCTTAGTTTTTTCAAATATTTACATGTTTATTTGCATGTTTGGTGTTGAAGACTGTACAGTATATTCTCAAAGTAAATAAATGTGGTTTTAATCAATAATTATTTTGATTGCAATTTGGTACTATGATTAGGCATTTTTTGTTATAACTGTGAAGTAGTTTAACAAAACAAATATCAAAAGCCATTATATAAATAAGCAGCAAATCCTTGTAGACACATTGCTTTACTTAGGGTTCTCATAAATTTAGTTACCCAGAAGTCTTCTAAATATTCCAGTAAAATGAATGCCAATCTTCAGTAATGTGAATGCTTTTCTATTTGTTGTTTTAGTAGCTGCAGCTAAAATAAATATGTAGTTGAGCCTTAAAGGTCAATAATTGGTCCCATTTTCATTATTTTTGTACTGACTGTTTTAATTATTTTTCAGGGAGAACTGCAAGGTAGACACTCCATTTGTGAAGACATATGCAACTCTTGGTTACTTGTAGCATCAGTGTCATGCTCAAGTCTGTAATGGCCTGGGCTGAATCAAGGGCAAGAATGAGTAACAGTGGACTTGACCTGGCTGTACTTTGCTAAACAGGGTTAGAAATGGGTTCTGATGGATGAGGCTGAAAAGGCTCAGAGGAAGCCTTGGGAGTAGCCTTCCTTAAAAAATGTGTCTGATTTGAAACGACAGGTCTGGATCCAGCGATGGAAAATGAAAGCAAAACAGGAGGAGGCAAAGAAAGTCCTGAACAGTACCTGGTCCACGGCATGTCCCCCTGAGGCTGAGTGCCCATAGCTGAGCCCTTGTAAGGCACCGCCAGGTGGGCATACTCAAGATGCAGGTTGACAGAATAATGTTATTGGTCTGACTGCTTCAGAAGCCATCAGCTTCAATGGATGATTGCGCAAGAGAGGATTAATATGATGCAACTATGTTCATCGTGAGGGGACTGCAAAACGAGGCGTTTCTGATAAAATCTTATCTTGTATTATTGTAAAACCATTAATGTAATGTTAAGAAAATAATCTGTTTAAGAAATAAAGTCAGAATTTTGACAGACAGGGATACGAAGGTTAAGAAATTCAGAACCGGCTCGGTAATATGAGAGGATGGGTCAGTCCCCCACGAACGTGGCCATCTGAGCTAGTGAGCTTTATATTCTCCTCTCTGGCTGTTGCTAAGGCAATAAACTGGAAATGAACAGGTTTTTTAAATTGATTGGAGTGAATTTAAGGAGATGGTACAGAAAGGAAACCGAAAGTCAAAGAATGTGAAAAGCAGTCTCAAGATTGAAAAATAGGTGAGCGAGGTTTGTTAATCCCAATGCACCTCTGGCCTTTAAAAAGCCCCTTGGTGTATGAAAGTGACAAGTTTAGTGTGACCTGTATTAGAAAAGCACAGCATGGACATGATCATTACTTACTCGCTGTCTTGGTGCAAATTAGTTTTATATCTGACAAGATGATTGAAATGAAGATCAAGACTTCGTGTAACTTATTTCAAATGCCGTACCTTAGCAAGGTATAACAAACTCTGGAAACTACAGGCATGTTCCTGTAATTTAAGAGACCAATATATTGCATAAAGGGGACAATAACTTGGTCATGAAACCAGTATGTCAGAAAATTCAAGTTGCATTAGCATAGCATTCTTCAGTATTAGATAAAAGTGGCACGAAAGTAAACCTAGACAAAATCAAGAATTTAATGTAACTTAGATCACCTATGTAGACAGGTAAAACATCAATAGAGAAACATAGACTGTTCTTGTTCATTCCAGTTACTTTCATGCTAGGGATGTGACAGTTGTAGGAGGCTGATTGCTAAGTATGAGTGTGTATATAATTGTTTCATGTTGTCTTGAGTGGTATAACTGTCTGCGCACAGCGCTTTTAAACATATATGTGAGAGCATCTAATGGGTTGGCATACCTTCAGCTGATTTAGACAATCTGTTGACAGTACTTAGCAAGCAAAGGCAACTAAGTATAAAACAATTACCAGTGTTTTCTTTGCAGAAGTAGATATGAAATATCTAAGAAATACATGTTTAGCATAAAGACTTAGAACACTAACTTAGTCAGTTGAAGGCAGAGCCATCAAAGTTCATAATTTGTTGAAGTTTACTAAAAAGCAACAGTAGGCAGTAATGGGATTCTTAGTTCTTCCAGTGCAATCATTGATTATTCATTTCTAAATTTGTTTATTAGGAAAACAAACAATTCAAGCAACAATTAAATGGGTGGCAGTAGCTCTGTTGTACTCTTGAATATACAAATTTAATATCGCTCTCACCTCTGTATGCTATATATCAAGGCGCTCCTGTGGACAGGAAATCAACCTCTCACTAAAATCTCTATTGTAGCTAATATTTAGGTTATTCATACAGTTGCCAATGTTTGTAAATTTACATATTGAAATCTGTACATCCTGGATAATTAAGGTTGATCAGTACATTAATGTTGACAAGCAACTTTTGTAAATCTACCGTTATTCCAAGTTGTGTACTGAATTGTGAAAGAGGATGAAAAGTCTGAAGAATGTTATTATTGGTAGGTATACTATTTTCACAAAACATTATGTAGATGGCTCATGTATTTCTTAAGATCACTTGACCTTCACCCATTTATGTGTGGCCATAGAAGCCATTCTTGGTGGACCAAGACATGCATCATATTATACAAGTTATAATTGTGTCAAGAAGAGTGGCGATTTCTGGAAGTCATTAATTCCATATCAAGTATGATCCTCACTGAGAAGTTCAAAGAGGTGTAGCTCAAAGCTACCATTTTTTTTTTCTTTTATCTTAGTTAACACTAATACTTTCAGTGTGCACTGTATGTAGATGCAATAATTTTTTTAGGAGTAACATTATGTGATAGAGCTTCATAATGACATTAAGGGGATCCATCACTGTAATTCCTGAAATCGTCAAACTTTTGATGCACATTTTCTTTGCTGTTGTTGCCACCACATGTGAAGCTATTTTCGATACAGATATGATATGTTTGTAAAAAATACATGTAGTATGTTATATTCTTGTTGTATTGGCAGATCTAAAAAAAAATTTTGAGGAATGTTCTCCAAAAGAAAATCTTGATTATGTTGTTTCATCATCTATGCCATGGCAATCATCTCTTTGTTGCTTCTTTCATACAACATTTACACTAGTACTCAAAATATTTATCACTTGGAAAAATGTTAACTTTTTCAGCTAATTCCCTTAACCTTTCTGTTTACGTGCATTATTGACTTAACTTGGGCACATTTCTTACTTCACACTGCTCAGGACAATAGTTTCAAGTCCAGCTCCTTTATGCAGTGATTGCTTGATTTGCTTTTCTATTGTGCATCGTTTCACCTATGAATAAATTAAGTTACTCATATTATTACTGTTTTAAATTCCTTAAGTAAGTGACTTTCTGTACATCAGGAATCCTTCAACTCAGATCATTTCAGTTCACTTACAACAAGAACAGAGATTCCATGCAATAACCTCCTATGTACTCTCACTTGATTATGCAATTCTTAGCTTGTGGGAGAAAGTGTTCAGCAACAAAGTTTTAACCTATATTTAACTGAGACACCAACAAGTGTTAAATGACTGGCTAACTGTTACCATAATTTTTTAAATGAAGTATAACATTATACTTTATACTTTATAACATAATATTTTGTTATTTATATTTGCCCTTTAACATGAAAGTTAATCACTCTCTCCACCAGCAAGGTATACATCAGTTACACACTTTACTGACATTATGAAGATGTCATCATGTAAAATGAACTTCCATGCAACTTCAGATGCTACTATGAAGAGATACTCATTGCAAATCCATCTAAATCATAAGCTAAAATAAGAGTACAACAAACTGTTATTTTAAAGAATATCAAAATAACTCACACAAGGATTTCATACATTAAACTCACTCTTTATCAGTAGTTTGAAATAAAATCATGGCTCTCTATGAAAGGGCCTTTTGTAATTATGCATGCATATAAACTAAGGATATGTGCAAGTTTAAGAATATATGCTGATAAGCCCAACCTCTGGCTAAAAGTATAACTCATCTCACTTATGCCGAAGGAATAGTTGCCAGCTATTTGCTGTGAAGTAAGGAATTACACTACACTAACATAGCTTGGTTCAGAATAAGCCCACAAAGAAACCGCAACAAATGGTACAGAATTCTCAGTACCCGCGATTAACCACTTCATGATGATGACATTCACAGAATGTCGTAACAAGCTAATATACTCAACTGATTACGTATAAAGAATTACATGTTTCCCTTGCAGCTACAGTGATACATCAAGGTATAAGCCACTGAGAACAGTTCAGTAACCTAAGATATCTCAATATTGAGAAACTTATAAATTCCACCGCCCTTCTGGGCTACCAACTGGAGATCATTCTTCAAATGACTTTAAGTATCAGGAAGGAACCTAACAGAAGTCATAAGCAGCAATCGGATTGGTGCCGGAAGGGTATTTCTTTTACAAGTATGGACGAGTGAATGTGTGTATTTGTTTGAAAGTATATATGTAATAATGCACAGAAAGTAAATGTGTAATGTATTAATCTTTCTCTCATCATTCCTTATTCTCTCGCTACCTTATCTCCCCTTTGTGACCTTGCTTCACTTCAGACTCGCATTCACTCTGCCTTGTAACAACAAACAATATGTATGGAACTGAGATCTGTAAATAGCCATACAGTTTTAGAATCTCTGCACTGACATTCACAGGTACAAAGTAGCAAACAAGAAAGATGAAAAAAAAAAAAACCGGCTATGCTGCAAAATAAAATTAATTCAGAAAATCAAGACAAAATACAGCAAAAAAGTACAACAAAAAAAAAGCAAAAGTACAAAAAAAAAAAAGCAAAAATG
>BDMR012750643.1:0-12146 GCA_002091895.1 Caridina multidentata
AAATTAAATGAAAAGTTGAGAGGAAAAAACTTAGGGGAGGAAAAAACCAAAGGAAAAAAAAAAAAAAAAAAAAAAAAAAAAAGCATGTGTATTTTGTCCAGATCTGCCTAGACTTACCAGCCTACCCAACAAAATCCTAAAACCATTGTGAAGGAAATTTTCTTGGTTAACCCAAGCAATTTAAATATCTTTGAACCGTAGTGCCCCAGACTAACAGTAAAAGCCATCCTGTTCAGTGTCAATTAACGGCTGCTACAACATGCTTTGCCGCTTCCTCAAAATCATTTGAAACTAGGAGCTTACAACCAGATTCTTTCAGGATACGCCTTGCTTCATCTACGTTAGTACCTGGAACGAATATAAAAGTAAAAAATTAAGAGGTTATAAAATTTTACCCACACATAGATGTCATAACAGTATTACTAACAGCTTATTCCTAATAGAATTGATATAGGCTTATCAAACACCTACCTTCAAGTCTAACCACCACTGGCACAGGGATAGCAGAATTTCTGAAAACATTAACTAATCCAGAAGCAATGATGGCACAGTTAACAATCCCTCCAAAAATGTTGACAAATATGGCTTTCACAGACTTATCTGTAAAGGTTAAGGGAAAAAAAAAAAGGGTTAAGTTAAGACATCCGATAGCGAGACATACACTAAAAACACTGATACAGAGTTAGATACAAATTACTGCTTAACTTTTGCTTCATAAAACAGTCTTGACATAGCCAGAAATTAATGTAAAACTAACTTTTGGTCCTTAAAATATTATTAATCTTCCAAGTTGCTACTATTCTCCATCACTCAAATTTATTTCTCAAACCCCATCTATATGCAAACAAAAGTCCTATATACAAATTTATCTACACAGGATACAAGGCAATCTCTGCATTTTCACCATATATCTAAAATGGACGTTATAAACTCAGAAGTGGGCAAAGTCAAAGCAAAAATGTCAGCACTTTAAACCAGAACTTATAAGCTGTCTCTAATAACAAGTAATCATTTACAATAAAATTTTGTATGCATTTAAAATTTTTTTATAATTTACAGTCAGCTACAGAAATTCACTAATAATTTTTCACTTCATTAATTCAAGAAATCAGTTTTTCAGCTTATCCATGGACTGCTTATCAATCCAACTACTCTGCTTTTTCATGAATCACGAAAGAAAAAATCCCAATTGAGAAAATGCTTATTCACATTTACCTATTAATATGCTTTATTGTGTATCTGTTCTGATACTAGATATAGATATAAAAAAAAAGGCTTGACTATTCCAAAGAATGCCATTATCTGCATTTGCAATCCTTAAATGTAAAATTTAAAAAAAGTTACAAATAACAGCACACTTAATCATCTGTAGAATTAAGTTCTGCAGTAACTACAATACTCAAGTTACCTGATGTGACAATCCTAAGTGCATGCTCCACTTGTTTTTCATTTACACCACCTCCCAAGTCCAAGAAATTGGCAGGAGCTCCTCCATGTAATTTAATGATGTCCATGGTAGCCATGGCTAACCCAGCTCCGTTAACTAGAAGGAGAGGGGAAGCAAATGCTAATATAAGTTTTAAGTTACAGCTTTTCTGAATCTGCAAAATAAATATCTAAGCACAACCATCAACTAAGAACATAGGTACACCTAAGCAAAATGTACAGAAGATGAAAGGGATGCTCTGATCTTCAGTATTTTATATTCTTTAGGGCTGTTGCAGGATAATTTCTTTGTACAGGAATCGGTCTGATAAAATACTGAAATTGATGGAGTATTCTTTGATCTTGATGAAACCAAGTTAGTGCTTTAAAAGTAGCATTTATCTACTGATGATGATGATAAAAAAAACAGGAAGAGTATTCCTTGACTGCACCTGCTAAAACACTATGGTGTTCTTTTAAATATTCATCTTTGCAGTCACACAAGACTGAAAAACTTCCTAAGTTAAAACAGATTACTCCAAAATACCCCTTTATGAACCCATTCCTTTTTGAATATCTGACACTACATAGTCTAAGCTGACTGCCATTTATGTGAATGAGCCAGAAGTTTCACCACTATACAATATATGCAAGGATTCATCTCTTGTGCATAAACTGGTACTTTGTTATGTCCAAGAACCCTACAAACCCAAAGGTCATGCGTAAACTGCATACTAGATATATCTAATATAGAATGTTTGGAGCAAGTGGAAAAGTTATAAAAAAAAAGGCTTAGTCAAGGATTTAAACCAATCATATGATCCCAAAAAACAATATGCAAACATACCAAGACAGCCAATGCTACCATCCATGCCAATATAGCTGAGGTTATGACTAGCTGCATCTACTTCTCTGGGATCACTTTCACTAGTATCCTCTTGAGCAAAGATTTCCTTTTGCCTAGGAGTGTAAAAATAAATATGTATATACATAAAATTAGTACTTCTAGAAAGAAATGTTAAGCATCATTCACCTTTTCTACATTGGTAGATACAATTGATCAAAAGCAATAAGAACAGACCCCTCAAGATTACTAAACTACTGCCAAATGTGTAATTTTAAATATATTCTAAACATTAATATTACATGTCAAAAACAGCATTTTCCTTATATGTGAGCATATGAATTTTATATAAAAAAATTGGTAAGATTTAGTTTCACAAAGTAAGACTTTACTAAGAATCCCAAGATGGAGGTAAAATAATGCTATCAACTTTACCTGGTTCCAATGCTCCCTCAGATTTATATCTTAATAGCAATGTTTATTCGTGCTTTAACTTGTTTTTGTGTTACAAAAGCAAAGGACTGGAATCTATGCATGTTTAGTATTAAAAACAAAATCTTTAAAAATTACGCAAAATATATAGCAAAAATACACTTGCAACAGTTTTTACAAATAGCACTGCACAAGTCTGCATGTATTTAGGTTTCTAACTCCCATGATACAAACTGCAATTCTCATAATATTGAAAATTTAGTTCCATCCAGGAGAAAAGCAAATTAAATCATATTTCATTCTCACCTGAATTCAGCATTATCGTCGAATTGTATTTTTGCATCTACAGCTACAACCTGCCCCTGTGGAGTTTCTATTAGAGGGTTAATTTCAATCTGAGTTGCATCCACATGAAGAAACATGTTCCATATACTCTTCACTTCCTGTGCACACTGCAAATGCCAATATCCAGTATTAAATTTTAAATTTTAACATTCATTTATGTTAACACAATTCTGCCAAGACATTTTACAGTATGAATTTTGAATTTAGTGGTATAATCAATTCCAATTTATCTTTAATATAATCTACCAAGATCAAAAGGCTTGGCAGATCAGTTAAACTTCTTACACTTCTATATTTCAATGAAGTCTAGCTACTATGCTCTACAGTTAAACTTTGGAACGTTTGAGTATAAAAGTAACAAAATTATATGCTCACTTTATCTCTGAGACCGCCTTCAAATTTTAAAAAATCTGCAACTTTGAGGGCCATGTCATCTGTCAGTCCTTCATGGATATCTACAGGCATTGTTAAAAGACGTTCTGGAGTCTTTTCTGCCACTTCCTCAATATCCATGCCACCATCAGGGCTAGCTATTAAAACTGGTCCATTATGATCTCTGGAAATAAAAAAATATATATATATCCTGTACCAATCATCAGTTTTGTGAAAACTAGTTTTCACATTTGGTAGTCAACTTCTCATCCAAAAATTTCTTCATTCAAATACTACAGCTCACTTCTTCATTCAAATACTACAGCTCACTGTCATGACTTTACCTATCCTAAGAAAACATCACTATTACACTACTGAGCAAACCGTGCATGGCATTAAAATCTTTACCTTAATTACTACTGACCTGTCCATGAGGATGCAAAAGTAGGTTTCTCGTAGGATATCCACAGACTCTGCTACCATGACTTTGTTAACCAGAATACCTTCTTTTGGTGTCTGCTTGGTGATCAGCTTATGACCTACCATTTTTTCCACCAAATTTTGAACTACATTTGGACTGCAAAGGATGAAAGACCATTTCAATAATTAAACAAAATATACTATAGGTACTATAAACAAAAACTTGGAAGAACTATTAAACTTATGAAATGTTTAGGACACTTTAATTAAGAAATATATTTCAAGGGTATTCAAGAAAATTCAATTAAATTTAATTAAATAAAACTCAAAAAGATGACAATTGCTACAGTACCGAGTGATATCATGCTATGAGGATTCAAGGCAATAAGTGACATTGGAAGCAGGGAGGAAAGTTTAACTTCTTTATTATGGAAGTAAATTTCATATTGCAAGCCGATCTTCAGGATGCAGATTATAAAAAATATTTATTAGTTATTAACATGCGAGGAGAGATGGTAGGATGAAGAATTATTTTGCACATTTATTCTAGATACTGACAGGAATATGGATTATCTAAAAAAAATACCCAGCATATTAACACAACCATCGTAAAAACCCTGACTTAAGAAAAACAAGAGGTATAGGTCAATACAGTATAGAATATAAAGCCTTAGCCTAAAATAAAAATACACAAAGCCTTGCCCAAATCCTTTAGACCTTTCTTGTAAAACTTACAACTAGTAACACAATGAATAGGCACACTGAGGCCACACTGATGCCATTTCAAGAGTTTAACAGAAATCAATGAGGAGTAACAGAAATCCATGAGGAGCAACAGACTCAAAGAAAACTAAAGCACACAAAACAAAAATCCAGTGAAACTTAAAATTAATATGAATATGTAAAAAAAACAGCAAGAAAATTAACAATATGAATATCTAGAAGAGAGCAAGAAAAACTGCTCCATATCAATGCCAACAGGAATATCAATGAAACACGCAATGAAATTTATAAATATGAAAACTGAACTCCAAAATTTTGGGGTGCTAAGTCCATGCTGTTATAGTACAACAGAAATACATACCAAGCAACATCATGTGATATGTTAGCGCATCAAAAGGGATCATTTTCATCATTTCATGTCATAAAGCAGACTTAACTTTTGAAATCTGTTTTCCCAACCAAAAGTAGGATCCAGTAGAGATATTTAATTTACAACAGAACAAACAAATGTCAAATATTGAGCAGCAGCAATCGCTCAAAACTGAGTTAACAGTGCACAATAAAGCAAGAAATAGAGTGAAGACAAAACCAGTGTAAATAAAGTTTCTATATCAAAATTTTATTTCTATTCCTTATGTACTCACTCTTTTGTCAGATGTACTCCTCCCTGAAAACCATTATCAAAGTGACCTTTACCTCTGCCTCCAGCTAATATCTGAGCCTTCACAACGTACTCTTCAGCATCTGAAATCCAAATGATTTCTATTTAATAACCAAAGGTTCCATCTGATGTTAAATATTATCGTGGTAGTTCTCTAAAGTGTTATACACTGAAGATCTATTTTAATAGAAATTACAAGTGTCTCTTAATTTCCTGATTCCTCCATAAGTTTCTAATAATGGTCATACATACTGTATTATGTAAAGACTTTTAAGAAGGTATTGTAATATTATGAGCATCAACACCACTATAATCAATACTATCAAAAAACCTGGTAGCTATTCAGCACATGATTGCTCATTAAAACATAACTACACTACTAATGTAATAATATTTCCTTTTAGTCTTAAGTTCTAAGCGGATTTGAAAGCATACTTCATAAACTACATAGAATGACATTTATCATAATATGCTCTACATACAGAAGCCCATTGTTCCCAGATACAAGGCAGCATGAGACTGTCCCTAAATCTAAGAATACATTTGTAAATATATATACTGAATCCCACATTATACAAACTAATTTCTCTTAATTATACCGACTGAATAAATTACAGCATCCTCTAAGACAACCACTTCTTAATCTCCAGTTTTGTCATTAGATGGCAATGCTAAAGACATGTGGAGAAGGAGAATATGCAAAGGCAACCAACATTTGGTGTCGACGTCAGATTTCGTCAAATTAGGTTTTGACATTATTACATTCAGTTACCTGGATGCAATTCAAGCAGCTTGTAAATTATGGTACAGAAGATTTCTGCGCTCTCAAGAAAACTGAGTAGTAAGGTAAGATTAAAGTTTTACACCTGGATAATGCCCCTCTTTAATAAATCTTATTTCATGGTGAACATGCCGATACAGATCAGTGTAACTCGTCCCATACATAACACATGAACTTACTGAGCGATTTAGAAGCTTCAGTTGCTCCATTATGGGAATCAAGAATTCGGAATTTCTGAACAGTAACCCCATGGTTTTCCAAGAGTACCTTGCTCTGGTACTCCAACAAATTCAGGTGTCGAACAGGTACCTGTAAAAAAAATTTAGAAGTAAGAAAAAAAACTATGCCAAGCTTTAAGAATGTTTGGAGGATTTAAAAAAAAAAAATTTAAGTGCTGAAATGCTAGCTAATAAAATAATTTGCAAGAATAAAAAATCTACAAAATTATGTGACTTATGTTAAATCAAATCGTCTGGGGAAAAAATTTAAATACCACATGTTATTGCCATTATGCCAAAGTTGAAATTGAAGTCTAAAACTTCATGCCAGCATAAGCAGCAAAGCTAATCTAATCATTACCGGTAGGTAAGAATCATTATTTTTCAAAAACCCATACAATATTAACACTACTGTAAAACAAAACTATCACTAATCTCCAAAGTTTTCTTGTATCAATAACCTAACCAGCCATTTTCCTTTTCCAGCTGACCCACCTTTCTTCTCTGAATGCACTATCTTTTCATGACTTCACTGCAACAAAATTTGTTAGCACACTTTCAAAGTTCCCTTAGTTTCCTAACCTCTTTGAAACCATCTGGTGGTGGTGGGAAATGGAGTGGGGGCAGTAACGGATTTCCAATAATCAATCACTTTATAGCACACAATGCTGTCCTTACTCTTCCCATAGACACTCTCTAAGCAATGAAAGCCTATGTGATTTTCTGGTTTATTTCTTTTTGCTTTCCTTAAGATAATGTCAAATCGGCTTCAAACAATTTGTTCGAAAGATTTTAAATGCATATGCCTTCAGTCTCCCATCAATTTTCCTTGATATGAATGTGTATTGCTAGTTGTGCTGCCAAGTACAGTACCGCTATTTCTCTTGCTTAGGATAGAAAAGCCTAAGGAAAGATACAAAAATCAAGGGCTGCAATACATCAATGTATTATTATTCTACATTTACTGAGCTTTATTATTTGTACTTTGTTCTCAAAGTCCCTCCATGAGTTCAAGAATTTACAAAACACAAGATGTCCAAGTTAGCATTAATATGAATGTCTGGTAGATACTAAGGACAACTACTGAAGTCCCTGACAAAGGCACAAAGTCAAGCAAGGCTCCTTGCCACAGGTTCTACTTTACAAATAATATTTAAAGTGGTATATCAGCGGTTATATTCAGCCTTCTTGTAGACAAATGGGGTGGGAAATATTTCTTTCAGCAATACCTTTGTCTTGCACATGTCACATGCAGGGAAACTTAAGTTAATTTTATAAGAAAGTATTTTCATTCACTAAACAAATATCCATAACAATGACAATACTAATACTGTAATATTCTATGTCAAACATGAACTGCTTACAGTACACAAAACTACAGAAATAAAAAAATAAATCTGATAAGACCTAAAACCAAAACAGTTCAACCAAAGTGTTTCAGCACATGTTCAGAAGCAGCAGCTACTTGCTCTTCCTCCCCATCTCTCACATATGAATATGATAAGGCTACGAAAATTGCTTTGACTAGTTATGCTGAGAGGTGTCCATCGACCGTTTTGACAAGATGATTCATGAAATAAACCCAGTCACCTCAGACTTTCAAACATTACATATATACTGCAAATATAAATAGCATATATATGTATATTCATATATAAATACAGTATATATACATACATACAGTATGTACACATCAAGTTGTATAAATTTATGTGCGTATATATAGAGAGATGTATATCGAGTGGGAAGAAAATTTGTTGCCTTTTCTGGAAACTCATTTTAAGAACAAAAAACAGTTATGAATTAAAGGTGTTTAGAAAACCAACCCATTCTTTATCTTACATACATTTTTTAAGTTACCATGAGGAAAAGATTCAACTAAGTGTTGCCACGAACCTCTTCCTACGTGCCCTTAGAATTTGTAGTCCGCTGTACTTAGAGGAAGAATTCTCAACTATCTATTCTCAATTGTAAAGAATTTCATACCCAAAGCACTTCCTAGACAGAGCTCTTTTGAAAGCCAGAGTGATTAATTTTACTCCAAAGCCCACTAAATATACTAACTCACGACAGATTTCACTAAGGTAATTATTCCATATAATAGCCATTTAAACAATATACATAAGAAATTTACTTATAATGATTCACCATTTACTTTCATTTACCCAAATACTTTATGCAGTAAATTAGTAAATGTAGCTCAAAATAAAAGATACTTGTAGAGGTGGTGTCTATCAAATTCCATGCAGACAATGTAAGAAGTCACATATAGGACAGATAAACGTCTGATGGACAGACTAGCTGAACGTAAATGCTGTATTGTATACAGACAAGAAAATTCTGCAGTTTTCAAACATGTGCAAGACTCTGGAGTCTGGACACAAAATTGACTAGGAAAATGCTGAAGTGATTTACAGAAACAAATGCCCACATAAGTGAAAAATAATTGAGTCTGCAGTGATTAACATCTCTGATAATTTCAACAGATCACTAGGACAGTGGAAAATTAATATCGTGGATTATTTACTCATCAAACCCATAATACCAAAGTTACCATCGTCCGATAAACCTTTAACTCAGCCGAGACCTAATAACCCCAAATGAGGTAATTTCGTCAGCTTGTTTTCCAGCTCAAATTTCTTCAGCAGCTCCACCTCCTCCTGATATTTACTATAAATAATACCTTCTTTTGTACCTCTAAGTCAATTAAGCAAGATAATAAATATAATAAATATAAAACCAAATAATGACAAGATGGCAAGGACTGTTATCCCAAGAGATTCAGCTTCTCCATTTATACAGTGATTATTTCAGCTTATTCACCGACTAGCATTTGTTCAGAAAAGAAAATACCTTGAAACTAAATTTTCCAAGTCAAGATCAGTTTAACAATCTGCATACTTTTTCCTGAAGTTACTTCTCTTATATAATTAACACTAAACTAAGTGCTAAAATACATGTAAAAAAGAGCTCCCTGGAAGTCTGATTAAATTACCTTCATTTTGGGATTGGCGCATCCCAAAATGGGATGTGCCAATCCTAGTCTAGCCTAGTATGGTACAAACATCGAAAAGTACAAATTTCAGTAGCACTATTTTTTTGGCTGAAGCATACCCCATAGTTACATACTGAGCTTTAATACTGATTAATACGCCTCCCACTATAATTATTTCAACACCTAACAATACTGAGCCATGTTGTTACGGCAAGCCAATAATAGCCTACCCATGTAAACAATAACAAGTAATTACCGGTGTTCTGGTCTAACAAGCCAACCTTTGACCTTTGCGTTTAAAGGGCTTTAAAATTTAAAAAAGCGATAAAGTTTACGATAATATCAAGCAAAACGGAAACTAATAGATGTTCACTAACTTTAGGCTTGCTAAAAGTTTGAAAAGATGTCAAGGCGCGCTTGGAAACTCGCCGAAAAATAGTTGCTGCCATTTTCGTGTCGAACACCTCTCTTTCACTACGAGACCACGATCAGCTGATTGCTGTACAACTCAACTCGAGATAGCATAGAGGTAGTGTACATAGAGAACGTAGTGACGAGTAAATTATTTTTTTAAAGCTTTTTTTGTGGAAAATACCATTAAAATCTCCTATGTTAGATATTGATGTAGTTAAGAGGTTATTTATGGTTTCAAATCGTATTTATAAAAGTCTGAAGAAGAGCAAAAAAAATGGAATACGCTTCATCGTCTTCGGCCTGTACGGTAATTTTCATAAAATAAAAAAAAAATCAGATTTATAAACAGCACATTTGCTTCAGTTAGGATTTGAGGGCACAATGTCTTACCTTATTTTACATGTGTACATATTTATTTTATATATGTTCAGGTATCTATGTGAATGCCAATATTTGCTAGTTTCTTGCACACCAGATTTTACAACGCTTTTTACATTTAAAATGCCATGTGCTCTGCTCATGTTTTAGCCGTGAGGCAAGATTCCTAAATAATTCTTTCATTTAGAATGCATTTTTGATTAACCTGAACTGCCCTCCCTCACTGCTAGAGATGGTTGAAAGAATTATTTAGGAATCTTGCGTTACGGCAAAAACTTAAAATATGAACAGAACACATGGCATTTAAAATGTAATATGGAATTAAATATTTGGTATGTAAGTAAATAGATACTCGCAATCACATCAATCTTAGTTATGTTTTTTTAATCTAATTTCTCCCTTACACAAACATGCTAATTCCATATATTAAATATTTAAAACTATAAAAGCTCAGACATTATAAAACTCATATGCTGTTATTAGCTTAACCGACGAAATTTCACCAAGTATATGTTGATTTTGTGATTGTCAGTCAACCGTGTTGATTATAACGTCGTATTTTGTCATTCTCTCAAATATCCCAATTTCCCCGCCTCCAAAGACGTTATAAACTCACATCCTGTCATTATCTTTGGTATCAAAATATTTCCCCCAATGTGTTAAGTAGTTATTGTCACTCTTCCGGAGCAATTTTTACTAATTATTTTTTCTTAGAATGTCTATCTCGCGTATTATTCACCCGCCCAGTATTTCATAATTTAAAACTGACTGTATTGCAATTATATGCTTATATATCATTTATGTTTAATTACATTTTTTTTAGCATCCTACACTACATACAAGTTTCATCATTTGTTCTGAGGAATATATATAGTGTCTGCGTACGTCATTCTAATAATAATATTCTGTTACAGGATGAAAACGAATTGCAGATTGCTATGATGACTCCTAGTCATTCCGACCAAGAATCTATTTCTAGGCCTTCCTTGCTGGCTTTTATTGCAGAGATCGTTCGCCAGTGCTAAAAAAAATCGTGAACTCCTTCCTCTCAGCATAAGGATGAAACAGTTTTGACCATGATAGAAGAGCGTTATGTCCTCATTCAGACAAGAAGATGAGTATGACTTGGTTGGAAAACACGCTGCTGCAAAGCTTAGGAAATTGGGTCCTGATATGCAAGTTATGGCGGAAAAACTTAATCACCATGTTCTGTATGCAGCACAAATCGGCACCTTAACTGCACAAATAACCTTAATGCTAGACAAACCTAAAGTTTATCACATGCCAAATTATCATATATATCCTTACAGTGTCATCGACCTATCAGCTGATATATCAAAGCCTTCTTACAATCAAAGCAAAAACAAATAAATAATGAAAGTTAAGAGGCACAGAGTTATGAAATAGTTACGGAAGTCACCAAATGGTGTTTGCATTCTCAAATTATAAAAAGGAATATTTCTTTATTTTAATTAAGAAAGCAGTTCTGTTCTATATAAGTTTGCAAAAAATAAATCTAAAAGCGGCGATTTTCCTAAAAAAATTAAAATCCGTTAAGCATATGTTACTATCGTTTCAAAGCGTATTTATGAAATTTTGTGAAGAGCGCAAAGAAAAACACGCTTCATCGTCTACAGTACAGTAATTTTCAGGAATGTCAGATGAAAAATTATCTGGACTGAACAAAATTGTATCGGTTAAAACTGAAAGTGTGTCATTTAAATGGATTTTCATTATAAATTAACCTCCGTGGTGGGGAGGGGGAAATTATAAATAAGCAGGAACAACATTAGAAAAGAAAAACAATGTCGTTCTTGATCAACTGAAAGGCACCGTAAAGCAGTAGCAGCAGCAGCAGCCGCCGTTGTGGTAGTACAGTACTAGAAAAAGGAAATTTATTTTTACCAGGGGATAAGAAAACTAGTACTGGTACTGTAAAATATTGATACATTAGTACGCAATAACTCATTAAAATATTCTAGTCACAAAATGAAACGTCTTTCCTAGTTTCTTGGGAACACTAACAGTCAAGCGAGTTTAGGAGACTTATACGTTTCAATGTACCCTCGCTCAATAACCAAAACTTAGCCCGTGTGTGAGGTTCTGTTGAAACGTTCACGCTGTAAATCTCACAATAC
>BDMR012750644.1:0-12172 GCA_002091895.1 Caridina multidentata
GAACCTGTTGAAGCTGTCAGATGATGGCGATTGAATATATTTGGCTTATTTATAAATACATTTTTTTTTCTCAAACTTTTTCCCAGAAGGATTGATGCCAATTGTTAAGTATTATATGCCCTCATCCTTTGCAGAAACTGAATAATTTTTAGTTTTATTCTTTATCTGCCTGATTCACCTTATTATGTCTGTACTGACATCTATCACAGTTGACAGACAAACTTTCTGATATATGGATAGACATGTTAACTGTGACTAACATACACGCAGCTAAGCTGGGAGATAAACAGCTAGACTGACGAGGGGGAGGGGGATAGAGTGTGATGAATAACATGGTTTAGATTAATGAGAGAATGAGCTTAAAGATTTTAAAGATCTTGAAGGAAATACCAGCCAGTTATCTTTAAATAAACAACAAAATATCTGATGTTACTACCAACCAGTCACCGCTGTCCCTAAGTTATGTCGTGATATTTAAAAAGGGGAGGCATGGAAAGAGTTACATTTATATGATCACCCAGTTTATGTAAACTGTGATTCCAGTTACTCAGAGGTGAAGTGATTGCTGCTTTACAGTATACATTGGGGATTTATCTATATCCTCCTTGTCTAGAACTGATTTCTCTTTGTCTTTGGTCAATGTAATAGTAATTATATGAAATGCTGATAAGTTATCAATTTTGCTGTGTTAGCAGCTGACCTGCAGTACTGTAACTCCCATACTACAATCAGCTACATCTGAATTTCGGTTTTATTTAATTAATTTTTTAGTATCTTTCCCACATTTAATCTAAAGAAACCAATACTGCAGTTTTATACATGCAAGGGCCCAATGAAAGACATTTGTTGTTAAATCAAGGAGTTTTAAAATCCAAAACATTATTGAAGAAATTAATTCTATTGGCATAGCAAAATAAGTTCCATTAGTAAATATACTGTATTATATGTAAATTAAATTTTCCTTGCCTTTACAAGCACTATAAAGTAACCTTAGAATGCAGTGATCCTTAAGATGAAAATTTTATTTAAAAAAATTAAT
The DNA here is from genome assembly GCA_002091895.1 of Caridina multidentata. NCBI lineage: Eukaryota > Metazoa > Arthropoda > Malacostraca > Decapoda > Atyidae > Caridina > Caridina multidentata. The sequence goes on from BDMR012750644.1 coordinate 1,040, forward strand.
TTGGACTTACCGTATTGTTAGATTTCAGTCAGGATGTAGTATTAAAGGGTAAAAATGTCCATGTTTTGATTTATAATAAATATATAATAGCATAATGCAGTGGCATTGTGGTTTAGCCACTGGAGAACCTCTTTGCTATTGTTTATGGGTGCTAAGTATTTGTGGTCTCTTTCAGACTGTGGTTCGTGCTGACCCTCATATTGGTCTTCTCCATCGAGGTACTGAAAAACTGATCGAGTACAAAACCTACAACCAGGCTTTGCCCTACTTTGATCGTCTGGACTATGTGTCGATGATGTGCAATGAGCAGGCGTATTCTCTTGCTGTCGAGAAGCTGCTGGGGCTCGATATTCCTATTAGAGCCAAGTACATCCGAAGTAAGTACAACGTGTCCTTTTTTTTGTACTGGAAGAAATAGGATATTCTGTTTGAAGAAGGAATTTTGTTATTATTTGGTATTGTTATGCAGTGGCACATTATAGGGATTTTCATATTGTGTTTGACTAAGATTCCAGAAATAGGATGTTTTTTTTGCACATTTCCAGTACCACCTATGTCTACCAAAGCTTATATGTTTTTTTTTAATCTTGTGAGAATTTATTTATTGTTTATGTTATATCAGTGCAGATTACTACAAGCATATGTTGATATAGCATGATTTTAATCAGTAGACAGTGATTGAATTTTCAAAAACTTTTTTCAAAAGTATGTTGACTTTTGTTTTATGAAGCTTAGAGTGATAACTTCCTAATTTTATGGTTTTACAGCACAAAAATGCTAGCTTGACAGGAAATTTACCTGCAGTACATGTAATTCAGAAATCAGAAATATTTAAAGAGACAGTTCTTTGCTTATACGGGTGTCTCATGGACTGAAGTTGAGAAAAATCCAGTGGTGGTATACTTTGTAAGCATTTTTATTCTTGCCATGTTCTGCATCACTAAAGATATAGTGCAGAAAGCTATGCAGTAAATTATGAGACACACAGTAGATTATTATTATTATTATTATTATTATTATTATTATTATTTATCATCAAGAAGCTTCAGGCTTTTTTTCCTAAGGAACTGTCTGCTTTTGGAGAGGTATTATTGCATATCCAGTGGATGCTGTACACCTAAAAGATTATTTATTTTTCCTCTCTTCTTTTCAGCCATGTTTGGAGAGATAACACGCATTATGAATCACTGCATGTTCTTGGGTACCCACGCTCTGGATGTTGGAGCCCTTACTCCTTTCCTTTGGCTCTTTGAAGAGCGCGAAAAGATGATGGAGTTCTACGAACGTGCATCTGGGGCCCGTCTCCACGCTGCTTATGTTAGGCCAGGAGGTGTAGCCTTTGTAAGTAGTAGTTTATTGATTATATTTTATAGAGTGTTAGAGGATTTGTTCTCACAAAGTTCTTCCCCTTCAGTGTATTTTGTTTGTTTGTTTAATTAATTTTGAGTAGCAATTCTTTAAGCAGTTCTGTAATATTTTTTATTCGTAATATATTGTATGATATGAAAAATTGGTTAGCATCTTATTATTGTCTAATATTTTGATAATTTATTTCTATTATAGGATATTCCAATTGGTCTGATGGATGATATATATGAATTCATTAGCAAATTTGCTGAAAGATTAGATGAAGTGGAAGACGTGCTCACAAACAATCGCATATGGAAACAGAGACTCATAGACGTTGGTACAGTGACTGCCGAGGATGCCCTCAACTATGGTTTCAGGTAAGCCCAGGCTATTGGTTCTGTTTCTTATAATGTTGGAAATTTATTCATGAGATTTTGTGGTGTTCATATTGTGTGCCACTGTCATGAAAATCCCTGTAATTAATATTTGGCATAGTGCCTGAATTCAAAGTAATAAACAATTGTACTTTGATGCAATAAGGGCTAATTTTGTTTCTGTTTATGTAAGAGCATTTTCTCAGTACCTGTATTATGAATTAACAATTAAGCTGTATATTGTAATGTTAAGTTTCCATATATAGTTTTACTAATGGAATTAAATTTTTTTTTCTTCAAGTCTGACAAGTTTAGCTTTTTAGCAAAATAACTTTAATGTTTATTTAATTTCAGTGGTGTCATGCTCCGAGGCTCTGGCATTAAGTGGGACTTAAGAAAATCACAACCCTATGATGCATACCATTTGGTGGAGTTCGAAGTCCCCGTTGGCAAAAATGGTGACACTTTTGATAGGTAAAACCTGAGCTGAAATCTAACATTGGTCCATTTTATTTCATGGGGTTGCAGGTTTTTGAGAGAAGTTATCTCCTGCTCTTCTTTTGATTTTCTTTCCCTTTTCATATACTAAATTGGTCTTCTATATCATGTTTGGCTTTGTGGGCCTGAAAATTATTTGATTCATGCAGAACAGCCAACAAGATCTACCAGATAATGGAATATTGAAAACACACATGCACATGTACACTTTATTTACCATGCTTTTTTTACAAGCATGAGCCTCATGTTTTTTTTAATCATATTTTCAGTTCATGACTGACATTACTTAAGACTTAATAATTTCTTAGTCATCTATTTTGTCTCTACAATTTGATATCCTTGTAGGTATCACAAATAAAGAAGTTTTATAAAATGTGAAAAGCTAATCAGATTTGTTTTTAATTTGATCTATTTCATAAAAAAAAAAAGTATTATTATTTCTGAAGACAAATGGTAATTTATGGTCTGTGTTCTTATATAACACGTACAAAATAAAGTGCATAGGTAACTTTCTGAAATGCAGTCTTACTTAATGTGTATGAATATTGCAGATACTTGATTCGTGTCGAAGAGATGCGTCAGTCACTCCGCATTATTGAACAGTGTTTGAATCAGATGCCTCCTGGTGAAATTCGTGTTGATGATGCCAAAGTTACTCCACCTAAGAGAGCTGAAATGAAGGTCTGTGAAATATATATATGTTGTTTTATTGCATTTTCAATTATTTATAAGCTGTTTAAAGTTGGGAATTTCAGTAAACAAGAATGATTTAGTCTTTTTTGCAAGTGAACTGATGAGGTGATATGGACAAGTTGAACACCTTTCATTTAAAACTGGCTGTAAACCTAAATGTTTAGCAAAGTTGGCTTGAATGTGCTTGTGTATTTTTAGTCACACGGAAGGCAATTTTCTTATTTTCGTATGAAAAATCTTACTTCATATTGGTAAGGTTCCACTTCATTAATCAGGCCTAGTTACATACGATATATAAACATACAAAAACATATGTTTTTTTTTTTAAGTGTTTGGCCAAAACTGTTGTCTCTTGGATGCCGCCATGGACAACAAACAAGGATTGGCATTCAAATGTACTTTGACTAGAGAAGATGGTATTCTGACAGGAAAACAGTTGTGTCTGTTATCCCTCTCAGATCAGTTGGACATGATTTGGAGTGAATAAACTCTCACTGACATGAGTGTTAATAGAATAATGGTGTATAAGACCTTGCAAGGTTATTTGTTTCCTATGATAATGTTGCTGCTGTTATGATACACAGATTAATGTTCAAAAGATGCATTGAAGGTGTATTGCAGTATAGCATATTTATTGGTGTAATATGCCTTAGAGATCAGCAAAAGCAATAGGAAAAGCTTGTTCCTGTAATATACTGTACTTGTCTGGTAGGCTTTGCTGCAATTTTCGCTATCAATACATTCTCTATTTTACAGTTTGAAGCCAGCTGTCAGAATTTTGTTTCTTTTTTTTTTTTTGCTTATTCCATTGAAGTTACTGTTTTAGTATATATGTTAATGAAACTAATCTAGTAGTGATAAAGTGTTTATTTTTATGTAGAGCATGAGAGGATGGCAATAAATTGTTGATTTGAAGGAGTATTTAAAAAGTTAAAAGTTGTCTAGAAGGAATTGGCAGACCTTCTTACACTATCTTTAAATAAGGAAGTTATTTGAGCTGTTAGATCCCTTTGGTTGCTTAAAGGTATCCTGATTTTAAAGATTATGACATTTTCTTCTTTACTTTTCAGTCATCCATGGAAGCATTGATCCATCACTTCAAGGTATTCACTCAGGGTTACCAAGTTCCACCTGGTGCTACTTATACAGCAGTAGAAGCTCCAAAAGGAGAGTTTGGTGTGTACCTTGTCTCTGATGGATCTTCAAGACCTTACAGGTATGTTGGTTTTTCTGTGATATTTTCTAGTTGTATGATCGTAATTTTGTATATCAGGTGCTGTTACATTCTTTATCATGAGTGCAGACTTGATGCTTTGTAGTAATATGGTATTTTAGATTTTGGATCATAAGCAGTAGTCTTTTACTTTTGTTTGACAACTGTTAAAATTGGCTTTGTTTTGTTACCTTCTTTTCTATTGTTTTACCATATTTGTGATAAAACATTATAAAGAGCATTCGTGTTGTCCTTCTATTACTTAAAGCCACTATATTAGTGTTGCATGCTTTCTCAGTGATTGTAAGCAGTTCTCTACCACTTTATATCTTTCTCCAATTGATATTCCTTTGTTTTCCTTCTGACCGGCTGTCTAAAACTCTTATTTTTATTTTTTTTTTCCTTAAACAGCAAGTTAGACATAATTTTCAGAAATGGCTGTATAATATACAACAATAATAATAATCATGTGACCTTTTTGTATTCCCACAGATGCAAGATCAAAGCTCCAGGCTTTGCTCACTTGGCTGCCACAGACATGGTAGGAAAGAATCATATGTTGGCTGACATAGTGGCCATTATTGGTACACTTGACATTGTGTTTGGAGAAGTCGATCGTTGAAGATATAGGATGAAGACTTGTAATCAGGAGATGAAATTAGGTATTAAGTAAGAACTTTAAACAAATACTTGTTTTCCTGTTGCTGTAGCAAAAAGTAGATTTATATATGAATAACTGTGGATCCAAAAGGGTTGAATTGTTCGCTAAATTAATTGTTGAAATGAAATTCAGGTATAATTTATTGAAATTGTCCCATATTCTGTACTCTCTTTAATCAGTGTGCTTGGTACTGGCAGAATTTTCTTTGTAAAATACTGTATAGCTATATAATAACAGGAAGAGGTATACTACACCTTTACTGGTTGTACATATATTTAAGGCACTTTCAGAAACATTGAATAAAGCCAATTTTTATATGAAAAGGTATTTCACTTCCCTGACACTGTTCGCATTAATGTTTTTCTTGAAGCTTGAGTGCTATAATGTGATTCAAAAGGAAAAAATAAATCTGTTTTTCATGAGTTCCTTTTGCACCCATTGTCTTTCCAGTTTTCCTTCTTTAGTAATTTATTATTTCCTTTTTTTTATATGGCTTGTCTTGAAAAGTATTGAACATGAAACAATAGTGATGTTTGTACTCACCTTATCTAGTTACTAAACATTATTCACAAAGCCTCCTAGTATTTAAGTATTTTTTCTATTTTTTTTTCTGCAGAAAACTAGAAAATACTATGGTAGTTGTGTCTAGAAAACCATACTACTGGTAGTAGTATCTAGAAAATCGTAGTATTTGTTGTATCTGGTTCTTGGATAACAATGTTAAGGTAATGTTCTAGTAAAACTATGTAATTTTCACAGTTGATGATAATGGCTGGCTACTTTTGAAGGTTATGGAAGACTAAACTGGTTTTATACAACTGTTGAGTTATTTTAAAGAGGATCGTAACGTAGACTGTATATTTCAAATTTGTCTGATATAAGAATCTAAAGGTGAGTGTAGAATGCACAGTCATCAGTATTCTACTAGTAAAATTCATGTCTTGAAACTGTTGTCTCAAAACAATTTTTTAGAAAAAGAAAGAAATTTCCAGTTCAGTGTCACACTGAAAATTTGCAGAGAACATTTTTTCTTCATTTTGGTAAACTTCTAAAAAACAAGGACTTGATAAGAACATGTGAATGAGTCAGTCAAGACATAAATCACAGTAATTTTCCTTGTAAAGCTTGCAGCTTTAAATGAGGGATTAGAATTGTCGAAGGTACACAGCATGCCTTCTTAAACAACCAGAAAAGAATCATGATTTTTGCTTGATGATATACTGTATGTGATACAGAATCAGTCCTGACCTGAAATAGCTATTAGCATCCATTTTCAAGAGGTAAGTCTACAGTGACTGTAAAAGCAATAATAGATATACCAATCTCAGCACTGAACTTTGTGCCTGACTTGATTGTATCCCAAGGGAATTGCATTTCTCTTCAACAATCATATGTCATACATTATGCAGAAAGCTGCGCATATGCTGAGCTTGGACTTATGGCAGTGTGTTAGGATACGTAAATAGACTATAAATCCTTCCAAAATCTGTTTGACATTGTTATGGTATACAGGTATTACTGAGTTGTTAGTCAACATTTTTTTGTAAGGCCCGTAACCTGAGAAAACACAGGATGTTATAGAACTTTTGTATACAAGAGCTCTTACAAGTCACTGTTGAAGTGGTTATTGTTAAAATTTTGCTTTCTGCAGGGAGGAGTGCCTCTATAGCAACATGCTAAGTGAGTACCAGTAGGTGTAATTTTGAGGCCCTTAATAACTTGATAAATCTTCTTAACCAGGGTTTGGAAGTGGTTTTCCTTTTGGTTTGGTAGCTTAGCATTCTACCTTATTATTCTCTATATAATGCATTATTAGATCTCTTGTAACCATCCTTGCAAGATGACTTTAAAACTTTAATAAGCTTGACAAACTTAAAGCTGTGATTCTATCAACATAAAATATATATTGAAAGGCACATATAATAAAACAAACCAAAAATAAGTTAACGCTATTTTGACTGTTGCTACAGTCCTTTTCAAGTGATGTATGACAGTGAGAAGGAGGAACAGAGTAGAATATGAGCTTGTATCTCTCTTCCTATCTGTTATTTAATAATGGTGGGAGAGCTGTGCTTAAGCTACTTGCTGTACCTGTGGTTATAAAATGATAGTAAAATAGTTTTGTTAAGAGCAGTCTAACAGTAGAACAGATTAGTAATTTGGGTACCATATATTTTGGCAATATTAACCTGAAGAAAGTGAAATAATTTAGGGAGATCTAGGTGTCACTTTAGGGGACTTCAGAGGTATTTGATAAACATATTATCCAAGTCTTTAAAAGTTGCAATTTTTGCATTCATAATCTTTTTGCTATGTGAAAATGTCTCAGTAGCACATCAGTTTAGTTCTTTTTTTTTATTTTTTTTTAAGATTATTTTTTTGTGGGATTGCTAAGCTTCAAAAAGAAACTACTTTTTTTGTTAACTGGATCTTGCAACATGACCAATTTTCACTCTCACTGAGGGGTTTCCCTAGTCCTTTGTATGAGCTATATTGGTTCACTGTGAAGGTAAGAATTTTATTTAAAATCTGCTTGGGAATGGTTTTGTGGATAGCTATGGATGACCTTGTAGACTCTGCAAGCCTTTTGGTGGTTGGGAAAGATCATTTTGCAACTACGCCTTTTTATATGCAGCTTATTATCTGTTTAGCTGGCTGCTAATATATTTTAAAAGTGCAGGAAGTAATCATGCTTTTTTTTTTTTATTAAAAACAAAATCCATGATCCCTTCACGCCTGGATTAAAAGGGTTAAGACTTGATTAGAAGTATATCTCTGCTGGTTATTAAACAGTAGAAACACTTCTAAGCTTTCACAATCTTTGTTATAACACTATTTGAATGCCTGGAAAATTTGTAATAACTGGGGCACTCAGGGAAAATAAAATACCATATTATTAATTCATAGTTAATGAATCACCATGGTATTACCAAATGCTTAGCAGTTTGGTGTTTTAAGTCACAAATGGAAGGCAAGCTTTGAAATGGTGTAATTAATATTGTATTAGTTTATTGCACATAAAGTGGTGTATAACTAATGAATATGCAAAGATAAAACTAGTCTCCTTTAAGATGGATGTATCCTGAAGTCAGTAATATATCCTTGATGTTACATATTCTTTAGAAGTCATAACTAAGCTCATCAATAACATTTATACTAACACTTCAGTAGTTGAGGTGTCAGCCAAAGGTAAGCCATTTTCGCCACAGATTTAGCATTCAATTTCTGGCTCCTCATTTTCCAAACCATATTTCAGTTGGATGGTGTCCGTTCATGACACCCCACTTCGCTGCTGAATAAGAATGTTAAGACAATCAGAAGGGCTTATAAAACTTATTATGTATGCTATTTTTGTTTGACAGTGGCTATTCATACTATGCATTAGGCAATTATCTTATGAACAGTTACAGTAAAACTTTTTAGTGTAAGAGGTAGAATCCATGTAGTGCCACAGACTCAGAAGGAAGGAACTGAAATGAGGTTTCAAATGTGGGTAATTATTTCTTCATTACTTCATGTAAAAATAAACAAGAAAGACGATGGTACAAATGATTGATTGTGACGTGAGACTTAAGAAATCTGACTGAAGGCATAGAATTTGAGGTATGACTATTTTGTTTTGGTGTTTTAAGTACAGCCTCTTGTATATACAAGTGACATGGGGCATGTGTGCTCATGTAGGTTGATAGGCAGAGAAAGACACAATGGGATAAACAAATAATGAAAAGTATATCCTTCACTACAATTATTCCTGAGTGAGGCAATGTTAACTCTGACAAATAAGATGGGAGGTTTAGACTTGCACCTGCAAATTATGGAAGTATCATAGAATAAAATCTTATTGTTAGGATAATGAAAGAGAAAAAGTTTGTCTGTCATTTATTATTTACAGATCATAAATATTTACTATGTACATTACATTTAAATAAAACTGAACTAGCTTTAGGTAGTCATATTCATAAAATTCATGAAATCAAATTACTTCTCGTGCAATTTCAACTGTGCAACTAGCGTACGAACACAACTATCGTCGTTTCAATTCCCTAACCTGACGGAAGCTACAAGGCCTCAAACTAGAAGGTGTTCCATCTTTGAACTTCAAATTGTTTAAATTAGAAGAATAAAAATTCTGTGATAAAGCATACAGAAATCTATACATAGTTATTTCAGATTAAATGCAACTTGAACACTGAAGAGAAAAATGGAACAAAGATTAAAAAGAAGCATCTACAGGAAATTTTGGATAAGATTCCACCTCCCTACCTTCTAGTGAGATCAAAAGCTCCATTCATCTTCTGAGAGCTTCAGGTTACGTTTTTAAAAAAATATATAAATATATGAATATCAACTGCTGTGTACTATCAACAAATATCAACAATGACAAAACTTTCACATAAAATATTTTTGATACCTATGTTTTTCTAAAGCCCATCGAGACTCGCCATCCATAAAAAAATTGACTGGTTATAATTTTTGTGTATCTACTTGTTCCACGAAACTACAAATCAATGCAGTCTTAAAAAAAAAAAATGATAATACTCTTATATTGCCTTTACATAGAGTCAATCTTGTGACAAATTTCATTGGTGAATTCCGAACACTTTGCCTTGCCTCCGAGATCGCCAGTGCGATAATTGCCTTCCTTAATGGTGTCAAAACAGGCTTTCTCGATGACTTCGGCGTGCTTGTACAGATTCATGTAACGCAGCATCATGACTGCCGACAAAAGCAGTGCCGTTGGATTGGCTTTGTCCTGACCAGCAATGTCGGGAGCTGTGCCATGAACAGACTCGAATACCGCCCCGCCTTCTCCGATGTTACCCGATGGCGTTAGACCCAATCCTCCGACCAATCCGGCACACAGATCCGATAAAATATCGCCGTACAAATTAGGCATGACTAAGACGTCATACTGTGAAGGATCCTGCACCATGTTTAAACAGACAGTGTCTAGATACTTCTCTTCAAACCTGATGTCTGGGTTCTTTTCGGCAGCTTCGCGACAGCAACGAAGGAAAAGGCCATCAGACATACGCATAATGTTGGCTTTGTGTACAGCTGTCACTTTGGACCTAAAAGCAGAGAAAGAAAATAAAAAACTTTAAGAGCCAGTTGTCCTATGCAGAATGAGCAATGACTAACATGAAAACTAGACAGACAGTTAAGTAGCAGAGATTTTGTCTTACAGTTTTTATCTCCCAAATAGCTTGCCATGATTTCTCAACTGTAGACAATATCATGTACAGTATTAAAAAATAGTTTATCATTATCTTTTTTTCTACGGGAAGCTTGGCTTGTCTTGTAATATTTCAGATGTCTCTACTGTCAGTTAACTCTAAAAAATCTTCTTACGTATTTGTGTATCTGGTTACAAGGCAAATTGCATTTGCTAAAGGAACAGAAAGCAGCTGTCTGAAAATTAGACAAATTTACTGGTAAGGATCACATAAAAAAAAAAAAAAAAAATATGCTCCTTACCTGCCATTATTGCGAGCATACTGAAAGGCATATTCAGCCACTCGGCGAGATGCTGGTTCGGTAATCAGCTTAATGCTCTGGACGACACCATCGACAATTTCGTGCTCGATACCAGAATATTCTCCTTCAGTATTTTCACGGATGGTCACAACATCTACATCGTTGTAGAGCGTTTCGTATCCTTCTATGCTTCGGCACGGACGAACGTTGGCATAAAGATTAAATTCCTTACGAATGGCCAAGTTCAGCGAACGGTGACCTTTACCAACCGGGGTCATGAGTGGTCCTTTCAGCCCTATACCATTTCTGTTTACAGATTCAATGGCGGAGGGGGGAATTCCAAATTTGCCATCTGGTCCTTTTACTGGGGTAACATCTACTTCCTCCCACTGTATTGGAACCTAATGAAATAAATAAATAAATTAACTAATTAATTAATTCATATATACAGATGCTTGGATTTTCAAAGTTTACTGGAATTTGAAGAGATTAGAAAAGTAGAATGTCATCAACGTCAAAGAAAAATTACAAATGCATTGCTAAATCTAACTAATCCCAAAAGAACTGCATTGAAGAAATAACTAATTCAAGAAGGAAATACACCAAATAAGCATTTATCAAACTTATAAAACCATTCTCTACTGGAACATTATAAATTCCACCTAGAATTTGGGATTTTCAAGCTAAGATGCCTTGCGCATTCAGTTAAAATAGAACTTACTTGTATAGTATCGGGGAAAGTAAGTTAAAAACTATTGCTTGCCTATTAGCATTACACAAGGTACTCTAGGTATATTGGGGTCTGGTTTTGAACTGGAATTACTCTCAGTGCCCTATGTAAACAAACCCAATCTGCACTGCTCATG
>BDMR012750645.1:0-12174 GCA_002091895.1 Caridina multidentata
ACGCAGGACCGATTCATCAGCGTCACTTTTGTCATCTCGCTCTGGTTCAAGTGCGAGGTCAGGTTCTTCATCATCGACTCAAGCACCTTCTTCAAGTGTCAAGACAAGAACCACAGTAAACACACCAGGTTTGTCTTTGGTCCGATGCTTCCTTTTCAACTTATAATTGTAACATGTGAAGATACCATTACAGCTGTTGGTAAAAGATTTCATAACTTACTGCTGTTATACAAAACATTTCGTAATTTTTTAAGTTTGGAAACTTCAGACACCATTGTGATTTATTTTAATTATTTTAAGGTAATATTGTAAGAGAAAAGTAGCTTTTAAGATTCAAGGTATTCATTCTTAGATATTGGAAATTGCCCTTTCTGTGGTTGTAAAGAATTTTATATTGCTTGTCAAAAACTTTAAGAATTAGAATAGTTCACCCATTTTCTCTTACTAGCTTGCACAGGGAGGACACTAGAAGCAACGCTGCAGATCAGATATTCGGGAGGGGCAGGAAGGATAGCTGAATATTGTCATGCAACACAGCTTGCCATCAGTGTAGATGTTACTCCATCCCTTTTGGTAACGAGGTGGGATGTCTTACCGGCAGAATTACCTCACCAGTGCTACGTAGTTTTAGATTTGTTAAACTGTGCTACTCAGGAAATGGACCTACATTACACACCAACCAAGCACATTCTCATTGAAGCTGGGGATTCCTGTCGAGTTCCTGTACCTGTGGACAGGTGCCCTCTCGCAATTCTCTCACAGGTAACTGTATACCTTTCATTCCTCAGAGTATGCCCTTTTTAATCAGCAGACTGATTTCATTGAATTTCATTTTAAAATTGATAATGAATGTAAGGGAAAATTGTAGACTCGACAAGAACATTATTATTAAACACTTCAATGCTACTTGTCAGATCCTCTTGATATCATTTGAGAGAGGTGTTTGGGCATGAATTGCAATTTGAAATATTATTGTGAAGAGGCAAGTATATAATTTGCATTTGGTCAACCTCTGTGAAGGATTTTAACGGATTTTTTGTTTTAGAAATTAGAGAATTTCTGAATACATATGCTGTTGAAGGTGTTTGGGTGTGGTTGATTAGTTGTGAAGGTTTGAACAGTGTCTATGATTGTGGTGTTTGTTGGGGAGATCATGCTCATGTAAGGAAAACTTACAAATTTATGACCATTTATTGTCGTTTAATGAGAATTTGTTAATAAATAATTTTGACAGAGGAGCTGTTGTTCAGAGGATTTGTGTATTCTTTGTGCCCTGGCTTTATAGTCTCCTAATGTTTTTTCTATATGATTGCAGGGTGATAAAGAGGGAAAAACAGGTGTTAGTTGGTCATCTGTTTTGGGAAATCATGTTGCATCTCTTGTGGAGCTTCGATGGACTCAAGGACCCAATGACACTCCTGGTCGGGCATCACTCACAGGAATCACTTTTCCTCCCCCAACTCATGACCTCATTACAATGGCTCCAATTCACTGGGGTAAGTCGTTCGAAAGTATCATGAGGTTGAGATAACAGATTTCTCTCGGTTTTACAGATTTAATTTGGACACTGAAAAGTCTTAGACCTAGAATTTTAAAACACAGATAACTTTATATTCGTACATCAGGTAGTGAAAGTTTGCTACTAATTACCTGCCTTTTTAGTTTCTCTCTTTCCATTTTATAGTAAATTACCGCCAAGTATGTCTCTTTCATGTTAAAATTTATTACCGTATTTATTATTGATGATGATGACACACTCAGTTCATCTGTAATGTAGTGCATTGCATCAACTGCACCAGAGTTAAAGATGCTACACTGTATATCTTACAACTTTTTATGTTTCTTTTCTTACAGATGTGCAAGTGAATGGTGAAGATGTGGTTGGTGGAACTGAAAATAGTGGGCTGGTTGGACAGACATTAGAACTGAGTGTTGGAGTAACAAACACAAGCGGTGCTCCTCTTCCTCCTCTGAGTCTTCGGCTTACAGCATTTCAAGATCACCAGAATGGTCATTTCAACTACCGTTTAGATGCTAAGATGACTATCACTGGGGCACCAAAGCTTACTACCCCTCAGGTATTGTCTCATGTTTTTTGTTACTATATAATAATGCTTTTAAAACAGGAAGGATATCATTTGTAGGTATGTCAGTCAAATGGATCATATTAGCCAATACTTTGCTGCTTAGAATTTTTAAAATGTGCAGATGAAGTATATAAGTTTATGTGTTACACATTGAAATCAGCTGTTACTTGTCTAATAAAACTACATATTTGATGCCTCAGATGTTGCACTAGTTCTTAAATTTTTCTTTCAGCTGGCAGAAGGAGAACAGTTTCGTCATAAGTGTGGATTAGTGTTTTTCACAGCCGGTGTGTATAAGGTGGAAGTAACCTGTTCACCTGCTGCAGCAGTAGCTCAAACTTCATTCTATGAGAACATAACCCCAGCACATCAGCATGCATGGAAATTTGCACCTCCCTTAGAAATAACAGTCACAGATGCTTAAGTTTTAGGGAGGATGCAGAGCAATAACTTTCCTGCCTTACATTCTGAAATGGCAATAGATCATTATATTTTGTGGATATCATTGTTTTGAGTGTTTAATGGACAAGGTGTGATAACCATGACTAAATACAAATGATTACTTAGCACACACACACATGAACATACTCGTTGCCATGACTTATATCCAAAGCAAATTGTGCTAATCATATGCATGTTATTCAGCTTTATATTCAGCCATAAAAAGACATTACATCCATTGTTTCAGATTGTGCAGTTGCAGATAGAGCTTAAGGCTCACCCATTATTTTCTCCCACACAATATTTGTTAGTAAATTTACTATTTACATGGAACAGTATTTTTCAGGGTACAGATTTTCAGTATTATGAAATTTGTCTTCCTTGAGAAAATGTGTTGAAATAAGTTTGCCTGAAATTAGATTTAGCAGTCCTTAAAGTTTACCTTCATGACTGTTATTCCATCATATTTGTGTGATGTCTATAAATATTTTGTAAACCATGTAAAAAAACCAGTGTGTTGTGGGTCTTTTGATTAATATTGTTTGTATATTTGTACAGAGCTCATACTGTTGATGGGCCAAAGTGCATAGCTATATTGATTCAATTCTTGTATAAATGCCATGATGATTCATTTCATGTGCCAATAAGTGCACTTGGGATTATTCACCATATTAGTGAATTAAATTCATATTGACTATGTCAAGTCAGAAAATAGGCTTTAAAAACAAATCTGGCCAAAAGGACCTCCCTATTCAATGTTTATAGTCTGCACATAATTGAATCGGATGGACTGTTTGTATATAATTTGTTAGTTTCTGTTGATAATATTAGGGGCCCTTTTGAGAATAAATAGATTTTGTTTGGGATTTAATATTAGTAATTTTAGAAACATTAAGTGCATTATCACAACCAAAGTACCAGAGTGATATGTATATATGAATATATGAAATAATAGTTTTTGTTTTTGGTAGAACATTGAATTAAATTGTACAACAGCACAATCAAGTGCATTTTTAACCCTTGTGATATGTAAAATTTTTGTGTATGATAGTGTAAAAAGATTGTATAGATAATGATCCTTTAGAAAATATATAAAATAGTTTTGAAAAATGCTACTTTACTGAACTTACTCTTCTCTACCTATACTGTATTATTAAAATGCTCCTGTCTTATGTAGTGATGCTGGCCTATTATCAAGTCTCGTAGCTCGATTACATGTCACTCTTTTCACAATTATTTCATAATACCGATATTATGGTAATTAGTTGACCTGTTATTTTTTTGTTGATAGTATTTTTTCTTATATCGTATTACCTATTACTTGTCATTACATCCTTCATGTTCATGTATGCTTAATTTTCTTAACTACATTATTTGCCAGCTCAAACACATTGAAAGTGTTTTAATTTTTTTCTTATTATTTTGCCAGCTCAAACACAGTTAAAGTGTTTTAAATTTTTTCTCTTTTTATTTAGTATTTAGATCTGAGTTACAGGTAGAGATGTTCAAAAACAAAGCAGCACAAAATGACTTCAACACTACTATAATATTATTGTTGCATTGCTGAACTACTCAGTGTCAGTATATTTAAAAATATATATGTAGGTGTCCAGCCTCAGCATATGTTTTTGTAGTCAACATCTTTTTGAGTATGTATACTGTACACAAAGCATACCCATTATTTACCTGCATACTAGATTCTCTCCATAGTTGTCTGGAAAATGGCATTTGACTACTTTTTGATTCACTGAAATTATTTATACATGATACATCAGGAATTTTCCTGCAAGATTTTTTTTTGAGTGCAGCTGATTACTTCTATTCATTTTTCCTCAGGTGTACCTGGTATCCAATATAAAACCTTTATTTCATCTGTTTGGGAATGCAGTAAGTTACTTAGTTATAGCCAGATTATATTGCTCTCTCAACTTTCTTCACATTATAAGATCAATAAACTGTGTTCTGATTTCATAGTGTGATTGTTATTCATAACCAGATATTAATTATCTTTTAGTATTCTGATTAGTAATTTCCTTGTGGCACCCATTTCTACTTTGTATATCATGATTTTTCCTATATTTTGCAAAAAAAATTTTCTCTCTTGCATAGCATAATAAGCCTCATTTAATCTTTTTATACATTAAAACATGTTTGGGGCTTCTATTTCTTTTGAAAATACCAAGCATTTCAAGGTCTGGATACATTAATGATACCAATAGCTGATGACCAAGACAGCATTTTTACTCTGTATCTTGTATTAATGATAAAGCAGACGCTGAACAGTTATATGTCCAGTAAAGACCCTAATTGTTGCCACAGTAACAGGTTTGATTTTTTTTTAATTTATACTATAGACACTAAATAATAAAATGCCAGTTGGAATCTAATAATTTATTCAAGAAAGCTGTATGATATGAAGTAGTGAAGCTGAAGCCCTTTTAACTTAGCCTGTGTGTAATGTAAAGTATGCTATACTTGCAAATTCTATTCCGTCTTGTTTATCATATTTGAAGAGTTTAGAATATTGTGCTTTGTGCAGATGTTTGACAGATAATATTTGCACTGAAAATCCAGCATCCTTCTTATTTACTTCTATGCTGTCACCAGCTTCATCAGGAACTGCATTCTTATATATTTTTTCCTAGTAGTTATTAAATGTTAATTTGATGTACACAGCTATGCAGATTTTATTCTCAGTTCTATAACTTGATGTGAATGATCTGTAAGGGTGCTGCTAAAATTAATTGATTTTACATCCCAAATAATTATAATTTTTTCTACATACTGTATGTACTTGGGTGTAATACAGAATTTGGTAAATTTTCTCTTTTCAGTCAGTCACAGTTTTCTGCTCTTGAGAGAAGGCATGTTCTTTAAGTGTAACAAAATTGTCCAAAGCATCATCTTCCCCTGTGTATAAAAACTTCTTTGAGATCATCTGAAGAATTCTTATTTTACTTATATTTCATGACCAAATATTTTTATGCCAGATTGAAGTGCCTGCTGTGATTTCCTTTGCACAGATGCCATTTTTAGCAAATTTACCTGTAACTGTGTTATACATAAATCTCAGCTCAGTTTGTGTTTTATTCAGAAGTGATTGTACTGTATTTACAACTTATCTTGTGTTTACAGTTTTAGTGTTTTTTCCAGGAGAAAATATATGAATTGTAGGAACATCATACTTGAGCTGTTACTTGTATATAAATTTGTATAAACTATATGGAACCCAGAATAAATAAAAAGTTTCAAAAACCACCTGTGTGTGGGATAACTTACCTCTTCAGTCTCTTAATAGACATATTCCATCTTTTTTACATGTCTATATATTATTGTTATGATAACTGTGTTATTTCTTAGGACACGTGTAGTTTCTGTTAGCAGCAGCCCAAATTTTCAGGTAGAAATTTCTTCTGTCTTGTGTCGTATTGGCAGCTTTTCCAAATAAGAGTGTTTATATAGTTTATTCCATCATCTAAAGCAAAAATTGTATGACACTTGAAGATTGCATACTTGAAACACATTTACCAGACACTTCCACTTTAGAGATGAGAATTCCAATGCATCTGGATAAAATCAAAGAAAATATTAATCTACAGTGGAAGCGCTTTAACACTGATATTCAGGAGTGGAAACGGCTAGTGTATAATTTTTGTACATACGGTACTGCATCATAACGCTATTCTGGACACTCGTGTGTAATTGGGTGTCAACATATACTGGATTGATTCATATGTTATGTTATGTAAATTCAAGGCACCAGGGTATTGGCTTAAATGTGACAAAGGTATTTGGAAAACATCATGACTGAAGTCTTATTAAAGATGGTAATTTTTGTCAGGTGTTGCTAAATTTACTAAACAGACATGGTCGTTTATCTCTTTCCCCTCATCTATCGCCACAAAGTCTTGATTCTTACCAATTTGCCAAAGTCCTTTTCTGTAGGAGACTGTTCACTAATAAACTGAAATAAAGTACTTAAATTTTCTTCCAATTATGCTCAAGGTATCTCTTCTTTTATTGTAAGCACACCTGTAGTCTGTGTTTATTGTATTTACCGAGCTCAAGCAGTTACTTTATATTTTCTTTTTTCTGAATTCTTAGGGAAATGTAAATATATAACTATGTTGGAGTGTATAAACAGAACAAGAGCAAATCATATTGTGGAACTGGAGGTTTTCAGATACTCTGGCTGTGTTTTACTAGGTGCATTCTGAATACAGTAGTTTACTAATGAATAAAGATGCAGAGTAAAAGCTTCCTTGACTTCTCTTGTAAATCTACTGCTAACTTCTATCTGCCACCGAGTCACAAATATTAAAAAAACAGCATAATATAATACTAAAAATATGGCTCATTTTTTCTTTGAAAACAACTTTTGCTAAGGTAGCAAAATGATCTTGCATTTTAATGTTTATTTCCCTTGGATCAGCTGATTACTGGACCAAACTGCTTGGCTTCCCTGTTTTTTATGTGCCAACAATCTTGGTGGACCTGTAACAAGAACCATACATGGCGCTTCAACCTTCGGGTGGTCACACTTGACCAGCAATAAAAGGTATCATAAAGTGTTTCTCAAATTTCAGAAGTTCACTATGCTATGATACTGTAGAGAAAAAAAATCTGGTTTATGTGTACCTGACAAAGTAACAGGGCTACTGAAATCAAATGCATCTCATATTTCTACTTATATTGACATAATCTAGACTATTTACATTATAGGTTGCCAGAAATCACCAGCATAATAGTTTGGTTTTGAAATAAAGCTAGTATTCTGTATATGCAACTTGAAAGAAAAAAAGATGCATGCAATGGCAGACACTCGGAATATCCTTGCATTTTGCTGTGCTAATAATAAATAATTAATGGACACTTAAACAATGCTGTAATTCACAGCTGCAGATTTAGCCTTGGTGCTGTTGTTGATAATGTTATAATTATTATTGATCATCTCCTGCTTCTTTTTCTTCTGTGATATAATTATTATTATTATTATTATTATTATTACAGTATTCTGTTTCCATACAATCTGGAAGAACACATTATATTTTTTTATGAATTCTGCTTTTATGTGCACCATAAAATCAATCACGCTGATGAAATATTTGTATGAAAATTAAAAAAAAAAAATTAATATTGCCAAAGCAGCACTTTACCAAATGATACAAATGGATCTACTGTGCTGGTTTAACACATTTCTGGCTTGTACCACTCTGAGCATTCTCCACTCAGATGTCAATAAATAATCGTCACATCTTCCATGAACATTCAATGTACCACTTATAGTTCCACATGACCCTAATGAAATCATCCAGCCTCAGAAACCAAATATCCCATTTCTCCCAAGTATCAGAGAGCAATGTCAGATCACTGGTAGGCTACGTATTCTTTCACCTCACGTTACTTATCCCAGGCATGCCGATCAAACTCACTTTTATTTACTATATACATTCTGGTTTGCTTACAACATTTATGTTCTATACTTTAAACAAAGGCACCTAAAGCATCTAACATATGTGCCACAATCTCGCCAACAACAACTGTCACAAGCACTCTAACAGATGCAATATATATATTTACCATAATAAATAAGAAAAAATCTATTCTCCAGGTGATCCAAATAGTTTTATGTTGAATTAATCAAAAGTATTGCCTCTCTTCATTCACTATTGCACAGAATCAGCAATTATTCACAAATGTTAAAGAAACATTACGTGTAATATTAAGTAATGCAGCAAAACATTCAGTTACTCAATGACAAAGAGAAATTATGAAAACTCCACAACCTGTTTTTACCTGTTATCATATCATATAACAATGAAATTTTACATAAATGTAAAGAATATATGTTTTGTCTTGTGTTTCAATAATGCAGGTTACAATAATCAAGCTGCTCAACAACAAAAATATGATAATTTTACATTAAGCAAGCAAACTAAGATATAATAATCCACATCCTTGCTATTTCTCTGCATATTAGCTTCAGATAATACTCAAATAAATTACTGTACCAGAAGGTTTGCTGATGACGAAGACATGTAGAGATAGTCTAATTCTATACAGCCACAATGTATGAACACAGGCAATCTTCTATACTGTACAAATGTAGTTAAAAGGCATCCATGAGGAAACAATCATATTACAGTAATAATAAAATAAACTGCTGTGAAACTAAGCCATAATTTAAAGATCACTAACTAAGGCTAGCAAGCATAAAATACATTCTGTATGAAATCAACAATTCTTATTGCACAATTTTTGTTTTATTGAATTAAAATGTTCTCACAGTTACAGTAATACTGCAGGTAACTTCAATATCTTTCTACAGAATAACTAACATGATATTCAATAGTAAGCAAAGCTAGAACAAGCCTAGCAAAAGATATAGATGGTGTTAAACCTCAGGTATGTAACCATCCTAACAGTTACAGTGTCAAGAATTTGATTTCTTCACATGACCTGAATTGCTACTTCTCGACTTCAAAATTAGGATCACATATTCTGGTATAGTCTTTATAATAAGAGGAATCAAGAATTACATCTGCTAAGAGTATTGCTACCAGAAATTTTCTTAATGAAGCCTGGACAACAAATAAGACATTAAAGCTAACTTTCAGTAAACACTGGTGGTCGGATTATTCACCTGGAAATCTTGCTATTTAGTAATATGATATCTGCACCAGAACAGGATAAGCTTCATTTGCTTTTCTAATCAACAGCTTATGAGCCTGAATCAAATAAAAGGCTCTGAATGTTGAGAATTGTTGCTGTACAATTCTTCCTTAAGAAAATTAATCAATCAATATTCAAGCAAAACCCTGGTTCGTGACCTCCCCCACACAAAAAAAAGTCCCTTAATGCACAAACAGAAATTCAGTGTTTGAACTTTTAAAAGGTTTATATTACAAAGAAATACTATTGAAAACAAACAAGATGCTGTCAATACTGAGTACTTTAAACTAAAATATATATAACTTTGTTTCGAAAGAGAACTACACTTTCATGCAAATACCAAGTCACTTACAGTGCAAATACAATTTTTTTTTTTTTTTTCAAGTTTACTGAGAGATAGACTTTAAGTACTTATTAACAGTAACAGCATGAGCTAATTTATCCTAACAGAAACCAGAAACATTTCATCATTTCATCATATTTACAATGAATATATTATAATGTTGGAAGCCAGTTGCGATTGAAGGCCATAGATTTCATCAAGACGAACCTGATCCCCTTACAGCCACTTTTTCTCTCTTAAATAATATTGGTATTCAAGGGTCTAAGGCTTGATCCAAAAAAGGATAAAAAAAAAAATTATATATATAAAATACTCAAAAGTATATGTGCAGAATCAACCACAAGCTTTCATACAGCCAGATTAAATTCAAAGGCTGCTAAGTGTCCCTCTGTAAATAACAGTGGTGTGCAAGCTACATAGAAAGTTCTTGCAATTCAAATGAAGAACTTACAATTAAGATAAAAGGCTGCAGTTGTAGCACTACTGTATCACGAAGAGGAATACAAATTTTTCATGTTTCTATGACAACAAAACCAATACCAACATAATAAAATGTCATTTCATCAAAGGAAATTTTATCACTAATTACCCATTCCTAGGTTAAAAATTTTTCTGCTGATTGGTAAAGGATCAGAGGGTGTCTAAATTACTGACTTTAATGCTAAATATACACTGTACATTTATGTCACAACAATTACTATCAGCTGACTATACAGTAATTAATTACATTCTGAATATGTGTGTCATATTATAATTTGCTGAATGAATATCAACTTGACATTATAATGTAGTTCATGAACGAGGCTACTTGAAACTGACTAACTTTACTAAAAATCTGGTAGCATAAGTTTTGAAATACAGTTTATTTCCTTACTATAAGTACTGCAGAAGTGCATTTACCTGCATATGCATAAACTTCCTACCCACAGACCAATAACTGTTGGATATGTTGAAAACTATCTAAAAAATATTAATAGCATTTATATACTAATGCAGTGATACAAGACTTTTCTGAGAACCAATTCCTCAAATTTATTTGATTTCATTATAATCTAGGCATAAAACTTTAATCACCTTAACTGAAGAAATGAACATGAATACATGTAATTAATGATAATGATGACAAACAATGAAAAATGAAGAGCTACAAACGATAAGTCAGTGTGAAAACAAACTAAACTGTAGCAAACAGTTAAGATATTAAGAGTCTAACTTGTCTGTAATGGTCCAAGCAATGCCAAAGAATGTGAGTCAAAACAAGTGTATATTTTCAAAGTAATTTCACCATGCAGTAATAGGATACATTTGCACATTAAACACTTGTATCATAAAACCTGACACAATTCTTCACCAGTCTTTCATATTATTTACTGACCCACCCCTTTGTGCTGCAAGAATAAGCTTTTTGTACACATCACAGATTTTGTTTTTGTCACATAGAAGAAAAATATATATATACTGTATATATTTCACAAATTACTGCCAATTCAGTTAACTAATATACTATTAACATTAGGACAAAGATACTGTATCCAGTACGTCAACTATGCATTTTAGGCATCTGATAGCTATTTAACAGCTTATCATAATATCCATCTGTCTTAAGAACAGGAATCACTGCATGATTCATAAATTTTGAGTAGTGTTAACAGCACTCTGAGGCAGATTATTATTGCACCCATACAGAAACTGGATAAAACAATTCAATGTATTTTTCATAAGTGGCTGACTTCCAGTCCAGTAAAATATATAGCAACAAAGTCTTAGAGAAAGCTCATACTCACAACAATGGACAGGGTAATCACTTTTCCAGTAGAAAAGATTTAAATACAGCATTAATTATATTGATCTGGACCCAGACCAGCAGGACAAATCACAACTGAAATTTGCACGTAAAAGTCTATGGCTGATATTTTGTAATGAAGGGCTAATTCATGCTCTGAATGAAATTCAAAAGAGAGATCTTAATACACACTATACAGCATGATCTAATTTGCTCTTCATTGCAGACTTTTGGCCAGTCCCACAACAACAGTTTTATTTACTCAAGTCTTAAAAGTCTGGCCCTAATGAGTTGTAATTGCACAACCAGCAATACCGTACCACTTGATGTAATGTCTCTGGTGACTAGAATCTTTAATTACCACTAAATGGTGTGCTCAAAAAACAAATGATAGCCTGATATCTATTTTCTAATTGGTTATGTATTCTTTAGATTAATCAACACTTCCTAATAGGTCATTTTATGAGGCTTTCCAAAGTAGAATAGAGAGAGAAAGAGAGAGAGCCAGAGACAGAAAGAGCAGAAAGTAATTCTCAGTCATTAGATTCTGGTCACCAGAGATAAAGACAATGAACTTACAACCAAAGACTTGTACACTGTAAGCACAACAACAGACTGAATATTCATGATGAAGCTCACAAACTACCAACATTTTTTTATTTTTTGCACACTTATACATCAAAAAACAGGAATGTTCCTTGCTTGCCTCTTAGACAATTTATGACAGTTTTGATTCACAGCATATAACAACAAAAACTGTATCTAAGTTTTTTCCAACAGCACACTGACTATATTAACTGCAGACTTTCTTTGGATGTGTTTTACAGTGGGAACAGCTTAAAACTCAA
>BDMR012750646.1:0-12180 GCA_002091895.1 Caridina multidentata
TAAAATTTTTGTGTGATTTTTATCAAAGTAACAAATTGCCAAAGGGTAAAGAAGTAGTTCACAGAGACATATGTATAAGATTAAGTATTTTGTGTCGTTGTGAACTACTTCTTTACCCTTTGGCAATTTGTTACTTTGATAAAAATCACACAAAAATTTTAAGACATAAAAATAAATGGTAAATCTGAGGGAAAGGTCCGCACACTCGCACAGCATATAGTATTAGTATTATTATACAGGTCAGGACTACTTGTCTGTATTTACCCAGAAAACAAATACTGACTGGTTGTGAAGTCATATACTACACTTAGAACTACTTTTTTCTCAGGACAAGAAAGAGGTTAAGAGTCTCATCACTCATTAGCAAGCAAAGCGTGAATATCTTTAGAAAATTTTCAAGGTATGAATATTAACGTCACGTTTTAAGACACTTACAGGCATTGCCACAGCAAAATTTTGACATCACTGGACCTACTTACAGGTTACAAGAGCAGTTCGAACATAACTACTATAGGAGTCGCATTATGTTGTTTAAGTAATTTTAACACCAAGAAATAGTCATGAGATGGTTTTTTCACAAGAGACTGTAGCACAGCTTGCTCCACAATCCATTTCTAGATTGAGAGTGAATCAAATCCTGTGAGCCCCTTTGGAACTTTAATATAAAATGAATGTGTTTGGTCAGAAAGACTTTTAATTAGTCACTGTGAAACAGTAATCCAAATTGAGGGACTGGTGAAAATGGATGCAATTTTTGCTATGGGCTGAAATGGAATTGTTATCTTATATATTGGTGTAAACAGGGTTTCTTGTATTTTTTCACACCGATGGGTGGTATGGTAGCACTTTCTTAGACCTGCCATACCTAGCTATAAACTATTTGTTACCATTCCATTTCTTGCTTACACCATCATGATAAATAAACAAAGTTAATTTGCTATTTTAGTCTCTTATTTTCAATTTACTGTTCTTTGATTGTTTGGCTGGATATTACTGGAGCATGGGAATTTACTTAAAGTATTACTGTAATCCACCAAAAACTATATGATGGCTGTATAAAGAAAAAACTACAGTAAAGTGAGAAATAAAAATGCTTTAATCCTTTTATTTTTTTGTAAAGACCGAATTCCACACCTCTCATAGTTTCAGTTTGAATTTTTATTAAACTGGATATTGTAAAATAAACAATAAAAAAGGATGTCTCTGCATGTTTTGCTTGCAGTGTTGCATCATATATTGCCTTGTTCGAAAATTCTGGGATCAGAGTCTAACATAGATAATAGATTAACAATTGTAAGCCAGTATCTGATGTCCTCCTCTTTACTAGCATATGCAACGACACCAGATCCTGGATAATCTTGGTAATCTATGTTAGGATCTGATCCCAGAATTTTTGAACGTAAATACAATCATGTGTTTTACTTTTTTGTGATAACTATTAAAAAATACACTCTGTGTTTGAATCCATGATTCCGTAAAGTGGCTAGTGTTTCTCTCTGAGTCATCATGCAGCCCTCTATGGGCTGCCTCCGGCATTGCTCACTGTTTCGAGATGAACCAGAGGTTATGAAGGTTGCCTAAACTAGTAAAGAGCAGGACATCAGATCCTGGATTACACTTGGTAATCCAAGAATCTGATCCCAGAGTTTTCAACCATAAATACAATCACTTGTTTTACTTTTTTGTGATATCTATACACATATTGTCATTTATTTTTGCATTGCTATTCAATTTAACCTTTTGAGGTGCCTGGTTACTTTAAGCAAGTGGAAAACTTCTGCAAAAATTTTTGTTTAAATCCCTCATTAATTCAGATTGCATCATTGAGGAAAAAGCTTAGTAGCTTTTTGTAAATAGTTTTACTATTACAGAAATATGGGAAAACAAAATCTTAGATCTCAGGAAAAAGTACATTTTTAAGTAAAAAAAATTTTGAAAGCGCAATTTTTTGCTGACAGTTTAGTAAAATACCTGGTAGAAAATATTAGATATCATTACAGTATTCAGTTTTATTTGTGTAAATAACATGGATAATAAATTGCCTATCTGCAGTGTATATTAAAAGAAGTTATACTACTTACAGGAGTGGTAATTATCTGTAACTTATGACATTGTGGCTATGCTCAGTTGGTAGAGCAACTCACTTACTGGCTTCTCTTGGCCAAGAGAGCATTAACAACCACTCAAGGATAAAGGGCCAGTTTATTCTAGTCAAAACAGTCAGTTTGACAACACCAATTAACAATGCATGCACTAGGTATTAAGATGTAAATACAGAATATAAATTGGTATCCATTAAATTCATGCTATGGAAGATACAGGCACTTCCAAAAACCCACTGCCAGTGTTCACTCAAATGGTAATTGACTATACATGTGCATGGTTGCCCTAGGGTGCACCTGTGAATATCCTTTAGAGTGGATATAAAACCAACAGCCCTGGGTCTGTGTTAAGCCCAAACCTTAGATAATAAAAGCCTGAAACAACCAACAGGACCTGATTTGCAAAAATTAAGTCTTCATATCCATATTTCCTTCTTTTTCTTTAGTTTTCACTTTCAACATATTGTACACATTTAATAAGTGTTTAGAATCATAGTCAGAAGGTTCTGAAGGTTATAATTAACAAAGATTCTTCAGAATCTTTTAAGCAGTGAGACCTAGCTCATGCTAACTTTTAACACCACTGGACCAAATCTGCCATTGTAATGTTGCTTAACCTTTTCACTGTGAGCTAAAAAAAGTTTTTTATGCACCCTCAGTGTGGAAAGTTATGAAAAAAAAAATTTAAATATTACATTTATTTCAATGTCCCCTGAGACAAGAGCGTGTTTTCCTAGTTCCAAACACGTATATGGCAGCCCTTTAAATCCCTCAGGTGAGGGTATTTAAAGGCGTAATTATTTTGCTTTTGTGTTGCCAGCCGCACGAGCACTTTATCTCTATAGAGATGGTAGTGGCCCAGGAGTAATGGGATCGGGTTTAACGGAGGGAGTCCCTTCTCTTCCATACTGTTGTCAGCTGATCTCTAAACTCTACTGTACCTTCGTTTTGCCATATTGATTAGCTTTTTTATTTATTTATTTATTTATTTATTTATTTATTTATTTATTTACTTACTTGTTTATTTATTTTGTATTTATTTGTATATTCATTCATTCATTCATTCATTCATTCATTCATTCATTCATTCATTCAATCATTTATTTTCTTATATTTTTGTCTTGGATATATAAAAATACATTTTATTTTACAAACATATTTATTTCAATCTCACTTGTAAAATATGGCAATCAGATACAAAAAAAGAAAAATATGTACCAGGAATTAACTTATTTTCTTTTTCTAACTGATAATGTTTCACTAACAAATAATGTACTGATTCCTTGCTCTAATTTGTAATCTTTAAATTATTTACGTATTCTTATCTGAGAGGATCCACCAACGTAATCAGATAAATGGTCAACAACAAGAAAGCGTGTACCATTCCGCAAACATTGTAATTGTAATTGTGTAACTTTGCAATTCTCGTAGCTTATACACTTGTACATAATGGTACACGAAAAATAGCAAGAAAATGTGAACATTTGATATATAACCCTCAACTAAACAAGTGGAAGATGATTATTTATTTATTTATTTATTTATTTAGTTAGTTACTTTATTTTTTCATTCATTTGTTTATTTATATCACTTCCATTTTTCTCTTCTTCTTCATGTCTAATCTCTTCCAAATCTTCCTGCATATCATTAGTACTAGGATCATCATCTTTTGACACACTTTTGACAAGCTGTCAGACTTGCAGACATCAAGTAAATCTACGTAATATGCTGGATTACCTCTGCAGCACGCTGGTGCTGCCCGACTTTGGCGCGCAGATGTCGTACTTCTCTCATTGACATTTTGTTGGGTACTAACCCATACAGAGCTAAAAATACATGACTATCATGTGGAAACAATTAAAGGTTGCCAGTTAACGCATTATAGACCATTTTTACTCCGTTTCCATTTGGCGCATGATTTGAAATCATATAAAATCAAATATGGAATACTCACAGTGCACTTCCGGAAGGAGATCATACCATATATGGAATACTCGCAGTGAAAGGGTTAAAATTATGTAAAAATTGCGCAGAAACATTTTCAAATACTGCATCACAATCTTGAAGCAAAAAAAAGAAGACCTTGAAACCAGTTAGCGTAGAGGTAATGCACTCAAAATCAGAGGCAGAACTGACATGGTGATGCTCCTATTGCCACAGAGTACACATTGTTGAAATGCCCACTACTGTTGCAGCTCAGGATAACACCCACACATAAATAGAGTAAGCAGTGAGTGACTCATGCTTACCTCTACCGGCATCATATTCTTTGGCTAACACAAATATTTATTGAGAATATTTGCCAGAATAGGCAGTGGGTCATGCGCTTTACATGAGCTACATCTCAGAGGGTTAAGTTACAGTAAATCAACAGAAACCCACATAAATTCAATATCCATATGTTTTTTTTTAGTATCTCATGAAAAAGTTATGTTTAAGATACAGAATGTGGATAAGAAATGTTAATGATTAATGAAAAAGAGTCACCACCTTACTAAAGAAGACATATGCAACAGTGCAAGAATGGATTGAGGGTAGAAAGTCTACTCTGGGTAATTTAATCCCAGATTGCTTAGTCATTCTAAACAATTATGTCTATTTCACAGAACAGTTATAAAGAATACCTTTGCAGTAGGTAATAAATATTCTGATATTGAGATACAGGATTGCTGGGTAACAAGAATTGCAGATTTGGGATGCTTTACTTGCATCAGACAGAGTTCACAGGATGTACAGTATTACTGAGTGTATCACGTATGTGTTTGATATTCAATAATCGGTGTTCCGCCAAGGAAAGAGGTCATTGTTTTTGGTCGTGCCTTGTTTGACCAGGTATTAGTCAAATGGGTTAATTGAGGGTACTAGAGCAATAATAAAGATCTGCCCATCTAATGGAGTATTGTAATCATCCTTTTATTGTCACAGTTCCTCTGTAGAGCCTCATTATGGAGGTGATCAACATGAGTGGTATTGCTCCTAGTAAAGAAATATTCCTGAGATGGCAAAAACCCTTACTGATTTTAGAGTACTGTATTGCATTTATTATAATATGCTTTATTTTCAGAAATTACAATGGGAGGAGCAAAAGCTGTCCAGCAGGTATTTACACACCATCAGCGTGTACGCCTCCTATACAAGACAATTCTCAAGTTACATCGTGGATTGCCAATGGAGCTTCAAGCATTAGGTGCAGTCAGACAAACATAAATTTTAGTAGAAGCACTTCAACTTTGGCTATTATTAAGGATTTTTATCTGTTGAATCGCACCCTATCAACAAACTTTTTTTTTTAAGTGCAGTACTTCCTGCTGTAGTAGTTTATTTTTGTTAAATAAAAATGTATAGATGTCGGTGTTGCTCTCCCTTGAGTCATGTGAAGTCTTGATATTTTACAATGTGTGGTAGTAAAAAATTCAACTTCTCTTTCAAGCACGCTTTAGCAGCTTTGCAGATTTGATATTTTTATTTGATTTTTTATTAGCTTTGAACACTTTGGACAAATTTGACCCAGGAAAATTTATGGCAGTGGAGCACTTGGAAAACTGAACCCTAGCACATTCTCAGATACAAGTATCATGTTCAGTAAAAAAAAAAAAACCACACGGAGCCAGTCACACATCTCCAAATTCTCCTATAACCTCTGAATAACTCAGAAATATGTAATAACAGCCATTTATTTTCAGGTGATCAGTATACAAGAGATGAATTCAAGAGACATAAAGATGCAGAAGCAGAGCAGGCTAAAACTTTTATGGTAGAATGGACAAATTATGCTATCTCCTTAGCCAAGCAGCTAGGTGTACGAGGTGCCCATACAGCTCGTACCGTTGGCTCTCCACTGAATGAAGAAGACTTGGAGAAATTTAATGATGAACAGATATATCAGTTATTTGAATTACATGAAGCAGCTACAGCACCTAAGAAAGAAGGAAGCGAAGCTGAAACGTGAATATTTTTCTCGGAAACACATTTATAGGTATATATTTGAACAGTTTTTATGTCTGAAAAATATCACCTCATAATTTGTTGATAAACCTGTGACTTGGAAATTGTCTACAGTAATGGACTTTCATATAGCTATCAGATATATACGGTTTCCCTAAAAGTCTTAGTTTAAAGAATAGTTCTATTTTAAGACAAAATGCCAAACTGAAATGCAGAAAATTACTGAGACAAAAATTTATAGCAGACTGCATATGAAGAGATAAGCCTCTTAAAGTATAAATAACATGCATTTGTCATGCTCTTCATAATTTAAGAAATGAAGGAGACATATAGTAGTAAAATAATAAAGTAATATTTTATGCAAAAGTGAAACAGCTGTACTGGCAAATTGCTAATCCAATGATAATTCTCTTAAGATGTCATTTGGAGTCATTGTTAAAAAAAGCAGCATATTTCAGGGCTGCTTATTTTATTTGAACTGGTATGTCTGTTCTTTGATTTTTTCATTCATGTGATAAAGTCATACCCTGAGCAGTAAAGCATATAGAAAATTAATTAAGCATAATAAAATAATAATAATAATATACTATTGCCACATTGCATAAGAAGCAATTACTTTTTATTTTACAAAATTTGAACTGTCTGTACCGGTTGGTTCCCAATTCTGAATTTATGCTAACACCATTGGCATATGAATAGTCAGCTAGTTTCTTGAAATATCAGAAGTATGGATGAAATTGAGTTTCTTATTTATATTTGATTCTATCTGACCAGGATTCATCGATGTGCTACCACGTTTTTAAATTATATCTCATTGACTTTCATCAGGTATCTTTTTTTAGAGAAATGTTTAAATCAATCCTAGACTTTCCCGTGCATCTAAAATTTGATTTTTTTTTTTTTATTCTTGCAGCTCTAGTATTAATCTGGGGCAGAAATTGAGAATTGTATTGCATCTAGAAACTTCTTGAAAATTTATAGAAAATTAATGCCTAGCGAGCTATGAAAAGAATTTTCATAACCATTAGGTAGCATTTTCAGATGCTAGGAGTGCTGGATGAACTCTATACTCAGTGGCACATTTACATATTCGGCACCCCTAGGCCTGAATTTTTTTCAGTGCCCTTTCATGATGATATGCAGGGAGTAATAGTTATACTCTTTTATAAATTTTTAAATAATCAAGAAAAATTTGTAAAATCAAGAGCTGTATTCATAACAGAGTGGCATAAGTCATCAATCCTAATAATAAAGATCCCCCCCCCTCAAAAAAAAAAAAATATTGCTTCTCGATTTCATGTCTTATTTAAAGTTTTTGTATAATACATTGTTCCCTTATATTTCCGGAAAGCAGTGATAAGAACAAATAAAATATAATGTTCGTTTGCTAAACGAAATATGTATTGCAAACAAATGTGACAATATTGGAACTGAAAGACAATTTTGTTAACCTTAATAAACTGGAGAAAGAAAGCTAATTGGCTGCTTATAAAGACAGACAGGGTGAAAACAGTTGCCTCTGAATGCATTTGATATTGAATTTTTCTTATTTGCTTTTTAATTCAATTTTATTTTTCAATCTATTTGTATTATTCTTTTTATATGAAATTTAGCTCCCTCTAAATCATGGCCCTCTAGGCCCGGGCCTAGTTGGTCTTATGAGAAATGCGCTACTGTTTACACTGTTACACTTCTGTGCATTTTATAAGCATTTATCATCAGCTTCAATATTGTTCCTTTGAGAAATTCTTGGAATGTTAGTCATCTTTGGAACTGCATGATCATTTGGTACTATGGTTTTAAACATATCTGCATTTAATGAGCACCATTATAAAAAGCTCCAGTATAGTATTGCAATTTTAAACATTTTAAGATCAGTTTGGTCATTTAATTAATCATGTCCTGCACAAATTGATTCTTGTGCAAGCAACTCATTTGAACATTTATTATTTCAAGGGTGTGTCCATTCATCACTTTTGTACTGAGTAAGCTCAGTTCTTGCACAAATTATGTATCTTCCATCTAAAGCAGCCTATCTGATGAAAGCTTCTCTACCTAAACTTTATTTTCAACTTAAAATTTGCAAAGGAGACGTGCACTATTTTTTCTGTAGCCATTAATTTTTTTTTCATTAAGAACCATTGTATGACCGTCTTCTGCTTTCCTTCTGGGGATAACTTTTTTCATCTTCATAACTCAAAGAAAATATAATAGAGACCAGTGAAAATCCATAAACAGAAGTTTTGGAAGTGTGTGAGATAAAACCTATTTGATGAAACTGTGGTTACAAAATTTTCTTCATCTCTAAACTGTACATGAATATCATGTCAGGATAGTTAAAAACACAGTAGTGCATTTCCTGAAAACTTCATACTGGTTACTAGAACTTAATTTTGCTCTGCATCTGCTCTTAAGTGTGGTTTTGGGTAAGGATGGTAAAATTATCAAACTGGTTGTATTAATCAATGTGAGCTATGCAGTTGTTGTAGAGATCAGTGTTCCATGAACACTGAAGTCATCTGGAAAAATGAGAGCGTATACTGAAATCTAGAATAATTCTTAATAGTAAGTGAATACCGGTATTACTTGAATCTAAAATAACACCTGTAGAAGTTACAAATTTCTTTAGCACTCAGATTCTTATTTTTAAATTCCAGTCATTGCTTGAAGTTTCAGAAATCTTCAAGCAAAGTTGACATTTCTTTGTTTTAGGTAGCATAGCCATCATTCATGAGAGCAGAGTTATTCTTTGGCAAGTACTATGTCTCAGTTCTCCCATTTGTCTTCTTTTTTTCCATAGTATTAAAATTTTATGAGGAATTTATCATTGCATTGTACATTTATTCTTTCAAAATCTGACAGGTGAGACTTCCATGCTGCAGAATCAAGTATATTTTTTAAAATTTTTCATCAGAAGCTTAAATATTAAAGAATATTCTTGCTTTCAAAGCAGTCAAATTTTTATATTAAGTGTGCAATATACAGCCATTGCAGCATGCCACGAAGTAGAATGGTCATAGAGGTCTGTTGGGTAATAACTGATGCAAACTTTGCAAGAGAACAGATAATAACCATAATTGTGAAGTGGTGGTGTGCAATGAGTACAACCATAATTGTGAAGAAGTGGTATGCAAGGAATGAATAGTACGGTACACTTCAAGTCAGTTCTCCTCATGAAGATGACAAAATTGGTCAAAGTGGCTTGCTGTATCTTCGGAAACTCATATTTTACTAAAGCCATTCTTTTCAGCAATGACGGTATAACAGTAACATTCAATTACTGACTGAAGAGAAGCACAAACCGTTCAATTCGATGATTGGATTATACAGTGCCCCTTACTGTTATGCACTTGCCATATTAGAAAAGTTTTGGATTTAACCTGTGACTAAGTCTCTTAACAATTAAAATACAAAGAGCAGCTAACAAAAAAATAGAAAATGCCAGAATGTATTTTTTTGTTAGCTGCTCTTTGTATTTTAATTGGTTTGGAATGGAAACTTAAAAATTCTTGTGGATTCATGGTCACTGAGTAAAATCCTAGCATTAAAAATATAGAAAGTGAGGGAGACACATTCAGAGTGAACAAGATATCACATAGCCATTTTATTTCTCAAATTCTTTCACCATCAGACAGCAAGAGGAATTCCATCGGCTTGACTGTACGTATGTAATTTACTGTACATAATGTAAATGATGAAATAAATATCTTTTTTAAGTCTTAGTTTGAAAGAAGTTCCCACATCTTTCTTAGTTCTCTTACAAACTGAAACAAAATAAAAGCAGTGGATGGGTGTTCATGTGTGTGACTGAAAAAATACAACCAATTTTCAACTTCTAGGAAGAAATGCATTTTAGCATTTGATACTAAAGATTTCAACATTTTTCTCTATTCTGTCCATCTCTCTATCAACTGCCTTGACTGTTCTAAGGTTAGTTGCTGGCCATGAGTTCTGGGTATATGTGGCAGTGGTCAGATTTAATTTGCCAAATTGATTTCAAAGTTACTAAAACCATTTTGGTACAAAAATAATTGGGAAAGAATCATTTAAGGTCAGTAATTAAGAAAAAATTCAACTTTATGAAAACATGGTATTCATTCTTAGGAATTTCAAAATAATGCATTAATGAAGGATCTAGAAAAATGTTTCTCAATGTTTAGGATTATCATAGGTATAGGAATTCATCGAAAACACAAATTGTGTAATGAAAGTGATGGCAATGTATCGTTACATCTGCCATCAAGACAGTGCAGAAATCAGGATATACAGGATATGGTACAAGATAAAACAACTCCTTCACTTATATCTCTGCTTATGCATGCCTAGCCCATTCCAGTATTTATCTGTTTAGCACTGGTGCATTTGTAATTATGCTTATAGATTTTCAGTCCTTAAAAATCTTTAAAAGTCCTCATAATGGATACAAGCAAAAAATTAGTTATGCTACATCAGCCCAGGAGAGTGTTAATTACCACAAAGAGTTTTTAATATTTGCATCAGGCATACAATGCAACTCTTCAAAGGATATGAAACGGAAATATGGATCACACTGCGTATATTTGCTACTATTTATAGCATAATATTGAACATTAACATTGTGTAGATGATAACACAGTCAGTGGTATGTCAAGTTACCCTGTTATCAGGTCTTATAAAATAATACAAAAATACATAATTATAAATCTCGGCAGATTAATCCATCTTTTGGAAAGACGACATGAAATGACTGACTTGAAAATAGGAGTAACAGTCTACTGTATCACCTTGACCATCAAGACAAAACCAGTTTTTTTATTATATACTATATATTGAAAAGTTTATAATTAAAACCAATAAAACTTTCAGCAATCTTCACAAATCTTACTTTGGTAAAGGTAAATACCAAAACACAAGGGGGTGAGGGGTGGGGGGCTTACTCCTAAAAGCAAGTCTTTGATAATATCTTTGATGAAAAATACAGCGGCTTTAAAATGACCAAATGATCTGATGATGATGAAGCAACAATGAAAAGTAGGTCCCTTTTAGTATTTACAGCACTTGTGCAAAACAGCTATTGAATACATTCAGAATACTTCAGTTTGGTTTCTTTTCCTGCTGCTATTCAATATAGAAATGGAAAACGACACTGACGTTTTTCCAGGTTTATAAAAAGCAAGGTCAGCACTTACCTTGAACTAAGGATGTTAGGAACAAATGCTTATTTGTTTGCTAGAAACTTTAAAAAAAAACCATTGCCATCTTTGCTGTTTTGCAAGATGTTTGTTCCCCTACACACAGTCTGTATCAAACAATTAAAATTCTGATCCACAATCTCATGTAAACAAACTAAATGTGTACTATCGAATGATCAATTTCAATTCCAAGTTTCAGACATACAGAAGATGACTATTCATGGCATTTATCATCTAATAACCTTTCAACTTCTTTAAGGATTTCCAGTCATGGTGGCCAGCAAGGGAGTTAACACTGACAATACATCGAGTTGTTAGCTTATAACTATCAAAAACTAAAAAAAAAGAAAAGTTTGCAGTATTACCAAAAAGTGTGTAAGATTGGTCATCAAGCTAAATCTGACAAATTGTTTGATGTGCTGTTTCAAGGGGATATCTTGTTTGATACTAGCAGAGGGAGAAAGCAAGAGCGTGAAGATAGGACAGGATGTAATATTTTTAAAGGTACTGTACAGGTAACCTAAAAAACTTGTCAAAAACTATTAATAAAATAGTTAGAAATGTTAAAATTCGCAATCACCAACTGACTTTTAAACTCTGGATTTTAACTACAAAGTCACAGGTATGATGCTAACACGTAAGATTATGGGGTC
This sequence comes from Caridina multidentata, assembly GCA_002091895.1. NCBI lineage: Eukaryota > Metazoa > Arthropoda > Malacostraca > Decapoda > Atyidae > Caridina > Caridina multidentata. Next base: position 11,872 of record BDMR012750646.1, read on the forward strand.
AGAGTTATACAATTCAACATTTTCAAAGCTACTTGCTGACTTTGTAAGTGTTCAGCATTTGCAGTATTAAACAAAATTACCATACAGAATCCTTCTCCATTCTACCTAAGGACAATCTTTAATAAATTCATTCTTTCAAACACTTCATTGGAGCTTGAACAACCTTGAGAGGTTCCCTTCAAAAAATTTTAAATTTTTCTAAAACAAGCATTGACACATTCTTTATGCAAGTCCATCATTCTTTGAACAGCTAATGCATCAGGTTAAAAGCCCACAACACTTAAAAGAGCCAAACAGCAATCAAATGTT
>BDMR012750647.1:0-12192 GCA_002091895.1 Caridina multidentata
TGAGAAACAAATATGCTTGCAAACATGAATTGGTGCTTGGGTTAAATATTAAAGCAGAAATGCTGCTATTCGTCTTAAAACCAGTTAAAACCATGTGATTAGATTATATGATGCAAAGGTAGTACGTAAGAGAGGGTTAGGGTGGAGTGAGGTTAATAGAACATTTTTAATATGATTAAAAAAAAAAGAGACATAGTGCTATGTTGAACACATTGGCTTGCTTGTTCATGAAATTTCTGCTGAAATAAACTAATTCTTTGTATAGTACTCAAGGCTGATTATGGAAAATCCACTGCAAGTATGAGAATCTTTCTTACTGCTGCATCATTAACTGTTAATTTCTAATATCTGTTGAGAGATCCTGGTATCTAGATGTGTGGCTACCTCTTCTTTCTGTAACCATTACTAATTTATTTAAGGAAGGGAAACAGATCTTAGATCATGTATAAACACTAATCAATTCCAGTAATTATGATGGCACAGAAATGATTTAATAGAGACTCTCAAAGTACGAAGCTGGTAAGGAAAGGGGAAAGTAAGAGAAAGGGTATGGGAACCAGGTTTGTACATTAGCTTTATGATGGATGTGGCAAAAAACTGCTAGGATACTGTATTCACAGAGACTCTGATAATGCTCTCAGAGATACAAACTCATCCCTGTAGAGGGAAAAAACCATCAATCACAGCATTTGGGGCAAAATTCTAAAGCTGCTCTTGAGGTTTTTTATTTTTATATATATAAATACACAAGGAAACAACTCCTGAGTGAGCCCTAAATGACTATTTTGGACATGGACATAAAACTAAGCAGGGAAGTTTAGATCTTGGCTGCTCATGCTACTTCAAGGACCTCTTTAGAAAATTGCCCATGGACTCGGAAATACAATGAGGCAGAATAGTAATTGTAAGAAAGAGGCGCTTATGTGTTGAAGGGAACAAAATTCTAAAACATTGCAAGAATTCTAGATATTTGTAATGCTTACTTGTCAGTAGAGAGAGAGATATATATATTTATGTATATGTACTGTATAAGTAATATAATGCAAAATAGGTAACTGAATTTGGATGACTGATTCATCATTTTAGAATTCTGCCAATCTAATAGAGTATTCGGGGTAAGGCTAACTAATGTACATCTTAAATTTTGTACTCTGGCTTTTCTTTTTACCAATGAACATAAAATACAATGAACTTTACCCATTTTGGTGCTTTTCGTGATTTGTTAGCTTTGTCATATAATATCTACTACTGGAAACTTTTAAGCTAGACATGCATAAATAACTCCTCAAATTATTTATTTATTTACTGGATAGTTTTTCTTAAATAAATTATTTATACTGATTCTGAGAATACAAACAATAATTGTAATTTCAGGTGAGAATTTAGGTGCTTACACAGTACATGCTTTTAAAATGCCATTCAATGCTTTACCCCAAAGATGTATTAACAAATTCCTCACCTACTGGAGTTCATGTAATATCTGTTGTAAAAAATAAAAAAGACAAAATACACAAGGAACTAAACTAAACTGATGCTGAATGACTATTCTTTAAAGAATGCTTCATTACATTATTTAATTACATCTTCACAGCCTCTGACAGCTGTTTTTAGACAGTGCAGTTACTTCACAAAATATGGAGAAAATAATCAATCACATGTGGTTACACTTGATTATAATATTATGCTTCAACAGTCAGCCATGTTAGTATTCAACTGAATCTGAACACCAAATAATAATCTATGATAGATATGAGTGACTGAGCCGAGCACATCATTAGTTACAAACCTAAACTTGCATTTATTAAACTGATAAAAAAATCTCCAAAGATGGGTATGAACAGGAAGAAAATACTGGCCCAGTAAATTATTTCCTTGACAGAGTAAGTTCATCACAGATTATAGAAACTTTAACATGATTGATTGCAAAAGCAGACTAAGTATCGGCACTCACATTTAAACAATGGTAACCATACCGTAGGATGAAGGTTAAAATTTAATTTGTTGAACTTGAATGAAATGTAGAGATGGATGAGTATCTGAGCAAGTTGCTCCTGCTGAGGGTGTTATATGTGACTGAAGGCTGAAAATGTTGGTGAAGATACAATAAAACTGATTAGGTTATGAGTGTTAGATCTCCTGCTTTTAAGGATTCCTATATATTACTTTTATAACTGAATGGTGCATTCGCTGAGGAGGCCACTTAATATTTTTATTCCAGTGCAGCACTGCTCCTTAACCTTTCAAAACAAAAGTATGACACTTTCTAGTCTTCACAGCCACGAGAATCATTAATACACTGACAAATAAATAAGTAAAGTGGCTAAGTTCTCAGAAATTCTTATTGATCATTTAATTGTTTTTTTTTATAACTATAAAGGTGACTAAACACATAAAAAGGAGATTCAAAACAATGCTGTAATTACAGTGCTTGCTGGAAAATAGATGTATGAGATACATGGGATCCCATTCGCAAAGAAGTGATAAGTAGTATAAGAACCAAGGAGCCAACAATCATTTGCATCTGATTTTTGGCTAACTATTAAAAAAAAAAATATTGTAAGACCTACCTGCAGAGGAACCACAATGTGTGTGTGATTGATATGACTAAAGATTCTGGCTTATGTGAGCTCAAATCTCTCAAAAGAATACAAAGTTCCAAGGGCTGTGTACAGTATTTTGGTAGACTATCTCTTCCCTTTCAGCAGTCCATTTTTTCTTATTTCACCAGTTAATGAAGTCCTTATATTTCCCTTATCTACTGACAATCCAGCTTTGTCTTTCACAAATACAGTATAAAGTATCTTAGATTTAGAGATAAAAATATATTTCCTTGTAAACTAATATTTAAGTAACAACAACAGCCAATATTATGATTACATATATGTACAATTATATGATGAAGTACAATAATGTATACACTTGATAATGATTATATGTAAACAGTATTATGTGTACACAAGATACAAACATGAATCCTTATATGCATAGGTACTGTAACTGTGTACATATATTCATGTGTATACTACTATTGAGGGATTATATCACTAGTTAAGATTGCAATAATGTTTCCTTTAAAGAAGTAGCAGCATCAGCACATGGTACGTTATTAGAAATTGTGGTACTTTTTATTAAATTCTACCTTTTTACATAAATGAGCCATTTCAAAATGAATGTGACAGACTCCATTATTATATTAAAACTCATAATAGTATAAACTCTGCCCAATTAAGATATGAAATATGAAGAGACTTGAGTATAATTATGGGATGCAGTACTGCAATTGCAAAGGTTATATAGTGCTCACTGGATCCTGAAAGCAGGAGATCCAATCCTGGAAATTATTAAAACAATAAGACCAAGCTCAAGAGCCTTGTAGGAGTAAAAGTAACCCGTCATATGCATGTTTGATTAGTACCTTCTTTCAAAGATATTTTGTATCTGTATATTTGGAGGATAATGTCCTCCTTTTTTCCTCCTTTGTATTCCTTTTGTTTTCTTGGCTTCTTACAGTACCTGATTGTGGCTACCACTTAATATTGCTGGTCTTTTGACAAAGTAATAGGTGTTAAGGGAAGATTTTAAGTTTTGAACAAAAATATATGAAGTAATATGGTGAAGATCTGATGAACGTCAACTATATTCTAATATTTTCAAGTCAATCATATTTTGAGGAAATCAGTATTGCAGGTAAACAGGTAAATTAGAACATGTAACATATAAAAAAAATTACATATTGATATTATGGCTAGCACTTCTTAAAAAGAATAAGAAAGTGATAATGTTTGACAGAAATTTTAGTGAAGCAACAGAAAGTGTTTTCATTTGATTATTGACAGGTAAGGTAAAACAAGTGTAATTAACAAATTGGTCTTTGACATTAAAATTAATGGTAAAAAGGTAAAATACTACATCATGTTGATGTATACCTTGGTCACTCTTGAAAACTAATTTAATACACTATTATATCACATTTTCAATGAAGTGTGGTAACTGACAGGATGCCTTAAAATGTGATTACCTGAACTAGATCTCAGAATAGTATGAAAAATTATTTCTTTACATCAATTACTAAATGTATAGTACTTTTTCCAAATATTCTATTTTGCAGTACTTTGCTACTACAATTATAGTAGTCAGAAAAAACTGTCATATAAAAGTTTGAACTTCATGAAACTTTACGGTCAAATGCAAAATAACTTTGCATCGCTAGGCTTATGCAAAGTGAACAGTCATGGAATTTTAATGTTAAACCTAAAATAAAGAATAATTCAAAGCTACAAAGTGAAAATATTGAAAACTAGTGAATAAACTAGTGTAATATTCAACACTACAGTGGTTAAAGGCAGTTTTTAGAACAACTTGGGCAAAGGATAATGTGCCGATCCTTAGTGTACAACCAACTATATTTACAACGGTATTTATAATGTCAAGCCCTCACATCTTTCCAGAAAATATCTGCGTAAGGCTTAAGGGCAGAATATGAAACTCATATTATCAATAAACAAGTGGCACAGTATGAGCCAAGACAAATAAGAATTATCATATGGGTTGTGGATCACCAGAACCATTTATAACTTTGTATTACAATATTTATACTATTATCTAAGCTACAACCATCCATTTTCCTCTCATGTTCTTAGAGAGTCATCAAGGTACAAAGTGAAACTGGAGCCTGTATAAATCATTTTCTGGAACTGATTCCATTTGCCCAGCTGCTTGCAGAAGATAATTTCATAACATTTCAGGATGGCTCCAATGTCCAAAACTTAAGCCTCTTGACAGGGAATATTTTCATAAGGCAGCTGGGGTTGCGGGAATAAAGGGGTTATATTTATATATATACTGTATATATATATATATTATGCTTTAGAAGGGCTGGGTAACATTTAATCTGCAACCTCAGTAATGGACTATCACAATGTACGGTTCATCAGAGATCCCATAATGAATCTGGCTTATGTTAACCGCACTTATATGTGCTTGTCCAAGATATACAACGATTAAAACAAAAATTCTAGAGCTTATTGAAACCATTAGTCTCTGAAAGTGTAATCTGGTTTCTTTTTAGATATAAAAACTGTTTATTTCAGACGAGCACAGATTTCATGTTGTGACAGCTGTGAATGTTGGTAGCCATTATCTGCATAGCCTACATAATCCCACCTTTATAACAGTAACCTTTTTGAGGGGGTTATTGGGGGGAAATTAATACATGAAATTGCATTAATTAACCATCTTCATTTGGACTGAATATTGGGAAGAGGCTATAAATGAATAGTAATGCTACAAACAAACACTAACTGCTACAAACGAGGGCTAAATGCTACACATTGAGGACTTGACGTGTAGGAGGTCGGTGGGGAGAGTGGTAATCATCATCCCTTGTTGGTGGTAACTGTCGTCGTCCTGTGGGTCGATCAGGTGGGCGATCATACATTAGCCCAGGATCTTGAGGAGGAAGCCTATCTCCATATTCATCATCTCTAAGATCTCTAGGGTCACGTGGATCTCTCATGTCTCGAGGATCACGGGAAGGAAGAGCTCTAGGAGGTCCGTGTCCGGTTGGCCCTCCACGATGGTACACTGTCAAGAGGTAAGGCTTAGCTTACATAATCGGTATTTTCTGTGTGCTGAGGTACTACAGAATATGATGATCAGGTAATGAATAGAAGATAATTATAAAAGAAAATAAAAATTCTGAAGGGTTTACTTTAAGAGCTATTTCAGTATTATCAAGAATGATCAATGAAAACTATTTCTCATTATTAGTATTACAATTACATAGTTTTGGAAGTGTATGAGGTTTTCAACAAAAAAGAAATAACAGGAATTCAAAGGTAACTGTTACAAAGAAATGTATTGCTAGTAAAAAAATATGTATATACAATGACAAATGAACACTTTAGGCATAGCAAACTCCAAATGACTTGAAGTTCAAAAAATATTTTGGTGCATTTTTGCTGCATAAGTTTGAAATAATAATATGACATAATTTATAGATAAACTCCAATGTGTTCACTTGTCAAAAATAAAAATGATGATAGAGTGATTTGTAAATAAAAAGAAAAGGTTTAAAATGCGCTGACTAAATTCAAAAGAGAAATCAGTGGACTGAAAATTGTTAACTCATTAAACCAATCCAAACATATCAATATAAGCATCTCATGCATCATTAAACAATATGCAAAACATAGTGTATCAGTAAGCCATGACTGATATAACAAATATGAAGCCAAGGGATTTTTAATATAAAAATTAATGTCTAAGTGATTATGAATGAGATGTCAGCAGCAACCAGTGAGCTATAGCCACGTCACAGGACATGGCAAAGCCAACAGTCGAGACACTCATGGCAACCAAGGGTCAACATAAAAGTGCTCAACTAAATATACCAGCTGGTGTAGTGCTGTCGAGGTATGTGGGCCACACTGGCTGGCCACATCAGCCAATATGGCTGACAGTGACCAAGCCAGGTAGGCCTCACTAACTACTCAGTAGGGTTGCTTCCCGGGGCATTACCTCTCTCATCCGGATAGCGAGGGTAGCCGGGCTCACGAGCCACGGACCCGGGAGGACCTAAGGGGATGACACAGTTAGACATTCATACACAGTCAGTCCATATCCCATTTAGTAACACTGAGACACTGGTTGGTGTATTAAATCAAAATATTCTGAAACTCAATATAGTTTACCAAATTTACATCTGTATAAGCCACAACTCCTAATCACTGATGCATAACTTTTGAATGATTATTGAAAGCATAACTGTATACACCCACCAGTGTCCAATTGACAAAATTCAAGTAATGCTGTCAACTTCAATATATTCAACTACAGCCTTGTGAAACTCTTTAAGAGCAGTTTTAGTGTCTAAATGTGAAGTGCATTAGTCTTGAAATTGCCAGCAAAATTTAGAGAGATGGAAATTTACTGAAGAAATTATGAACATAGCTTTATAGCTGAGACTGAGACATTTCTAAGTTGAAAACAAAATATTTAGCATGGCATTTAGCACTCAATTCACTTTAAGTTCTACAAAAAAGGGAGCTGTGCCTCAACCATATAGTAGACTCCTCCTTTTCATTTTCTCTCCAGTGTTTCATTTTACACAACAGAAACAGGTATATGAGTGAATTCTTTATCTATTAATGAATTTATTTTAAACTAATTTGGTACAGTATATTTGAATATAGATACAACTATAAATTCTTGTAAGCACTACTGATTTTTGAGAATTACACTTTCATTTAAAAGCCCAGACAATATACCCTAAGTCACCTTGTACTACAACAGCTTGACCATTGATGAACTTACTCAAACTATGACCATTACTTTTTGTAACAGTCATTACTTTGGCAAGTAAGAATGCTGTTGGAAGTATAATACATTAATTATGGAAATTTCTGAAGTGATTTCTAGCAAAGCCAGTGCCAAATCAACATCTCAATTCCATTCCTACCAATATAAATGACACTGCAGCTTCCTAACACTACCTTACTTTTTTTGAGAGGTTGGGGGCTTCTGCAATACCTTTTTATATTTCATTTGTGGCTATTTAGCATTTTGGTAAATTCTGTACTGCATACACATTCCTTAACAAAGAATTGAAGAACCGTAATTTCAATAGAAGTGTGCTTTATATCACAAGTAGACTCCAACTTCTCTAATCTATAAATTCCATAAGCCCGAAATACCTATAATCCAAAATAAAAAAGGATACATGGAGGTATATGTGAGTTATAAATAGTGTTCCCTCACACTTGCTATCAGTAATGCCTTTTGGACTGTATTTTAAAAGCTTGAGACTTAAGATTTCCAAAATGTAAACAGCTATGTTTAATAGCTTACAGCTATTACAGCACTGGTATTCATTACTGCTTTGCCACAGATTGTCCCTTCCAAAACATTCCTAAAGTCCCAAGATTTTCAGGTTAAAGTGGTTATTATTTTTGGATGATACTTAAAATAGAGCCCAAGTGTTGTTTATAAATCAAGTAAATACCATCTACAAAATTTAGGACAGATGATGCTATGATTATCTCATCCAAGTTACTTGTCTTCAAAATATATCATTACTTTGTACAATATTTGCTGTCTTGATGCACACAGAGTATTAAAAAATAAAATAAATAAAATGAAAAACTGGGCAGTCACCATATGGGAAACACATCAATATTTATTTGCATTACACTTTTATCTTCTTATCTAGCATATAGCTGAGTTTGCTCCTAAACTTTTGTTGTTTGTCTTGAGGGGAGGGTTGATATCCATACAAAGAAGGGTTATAACTACTCTGATATATTTGCCACATAATAAAGCTAAAACAGAAATGTCTCAGTTAACAGTACAGAACTACCTAATTAATCTTACAAGAGGCTTTGTTAGCACTGACATCTAAAGCAAAGATCTAAGTAGATAAGACATAGGAGGTGTAGAAGTTGTCATCAGAAGAAATGGGTGCATGTTATGATAAGCAATCTCTTAAGATTGCAATCTCTGATGCTCTGAACCAAGATTCGAAATCATACACGGTTTATAAAATTCTAAATACACTTCACTAACAATAAGAATGGGCCAAAGTAGCCACATTCTGGTTTGTTACTGTTTGGTCTAGCTTACTAACAATCTACTAGGTGTATGGGGGCCTTTCTTTTCCTCAAGTTCATTTTGCCTCGACATATATCTTCTAAAGCTTCTGTCAAATTATCCATATAATCTAAATTAAAAATTTGTATACAATCTTTCATAAACAATAAACAGGAAAAATTCTGAATGATATGAACATACTGATTTTGAAGTTTCAATGTCCATGAATTGCCCTTTTTGTTTACTCTTCCACACACTGTCCATTATGGGTGACAGTCATCCAGCTTTGCCAAAAGCATCCTTGGAGACTTGTCAAAGAAAATATCATCCCAGACAGCCAAGAGCCAGGATCTGGTGGCAGATAATCAGCAGGCAAGCATCCTTGGGACATATTTTAAGAGAAATTTCCTTTAGCATTTCTCCCAAGACATTTACGACACAGCTGGACAAAAGCCGACATTCATATATGGGCAGAATGGAAGATGTCACACAAAATTTGTTTTTCGTAAAGCAAAAAATATTAATTAAGCAGCTGAAAATTTATTCAAATACCCTTAATTCCTGCCTCACCCCAAAGTGCATTTTTTATTGCAAATATTCTAAACTGTAGTAATTTTTATCCAAATAATCAAATCAGAAAAGTAAACTTAATAATGCCATCTTTATTCAGAGTGACTAACAGTAATCGAATCCAGCTTTCTAGCCTATATGAGATTTCAGAGCATGTCACAGAACCTTTTCATAAATTGCCCATCAAAGAACAGAAAACCATACTGAAATTACAGAAAGTTAGTTTTGCTGTTATATTTCATATAATGGATTTTATTTCCATTGTTGCACATAAACATTTTGCAGTTTTTTCTATTAGCATTCACATATGGCTTAGCCCATTTAATGCAGTGACCTTACATTTTGCCACAACAGTAATTACATAAGCACTTGTACATGTTACTCTTACAGAAGCACTTATACTGTATACATGTTACTCATTTCAACACCTAAATACATGTCATGTCTCACCTATTTCACTTTTTTCTTTCCTTTACCATCTGAAAGTAAAGCAAGTTCTTGAAATTTGCTTCAAGAGAAAATTAAAAGTCTGCATAATGAAGATATTAGGTTAGTATTTGTTGATGAATCAATCTTATAGCTAAACTACTACGTGCCTTCAGTGTTAAGTACTCAGAGTACTGACTTCAAATGCACAACTGATGAGGTTCCTGAGGTGAATCATGTATTAAAATTACACAGAAACTCTGATGCTCTTAAACCAGTGACTACTGATAGGTAGCGCTTTTGGTTGTACTAAGTTATCTTGTCATTTAAAGAGCAGATATCACACAAGCAGAGACTAATTAATCAATACAGAGTAAAATTCCTCTTTTCATTTTCTTCTTATATTATATGAGAAATCAAAATAATAGTTATACATCTTACATATCTGAGATAATCACAAGCCTGAGATTCAATAACCCTTTCCTGTAAAGGAAACTTTTAGAAATAATTAAAGAATCATATTTTCTCTTTTTAGGGGATGTAAATACCTACTGCTTAAATTCAATGCTTGAAATAATTTGATACTTCTGTCAATGAAAGAAACTATAATATATTTCATATAAAATCAAATATTGAAAAAAATAACATGCATTCATGTTATTATATCACTCTACATAAAGTTTCTTAAGTCTGCAATATACCATACCATTATGAAGAAGCAATCAGGAAAAAATATTGCATAGGTAAAATCATCACACACTTCTAATGAATACTATGGATTTCTCAATAACTGTTTTGTTTAAATCATGTCAAGAAAACAGTTAATTCAGCTAATGTAAAAGGAATTATTTCTTTTCTGTCAAATAAATTTAATTATTGTCAAGAAAACAGTTAATTCAGCTAATGTAAAAGGAATTATTTCTTCTCTGTCGTACAAATTTAATTATTGTATACAGGATCTGAGAATTTTTTTATCCTGCTAGACACAGCTGCTCTCTAAATTTAGAGACACTGACTTAGAAACTGTTCTTTAAAATGAATTTATATCATTATCCATCTTAATAACACTTTTATTATCAATCTATCATCTAAAATCATTAGAGATACACACACGGTTGATAGAGCTTTCAGTGCAATATTTCCTTGTTTGTAAGTATATTCAACTATTTACTAATATTTTCTGTACTGCCTGAATGAACTATTTTCAAGAACATGAAATATCTTATATATATAGTACAATATTACTGTTCATTACCTATGAAAATTTGGTTACCTAATTGCTTCTCTAATTAACTTAAACTAACCTGGAGGAGTTGAATTGGTTCTGATAAGATTTGATTGCGCATGATTGGATCTCGGACTGGTGTGGGGAGATGGAATTGGTCGCTGTATTTGAGGTGGCGGCAAGGGCGGATGCGTTGCTGCCCAGTATGCTTCTAAATATTCTGCTATATGTTCACATGCATCTTCAAGCTGAAAATGAAAGTTATTTTAAAATAAGGATAAATACTATTCCTTGTTACCATTATTACTGCTCCTGATCTTCAGGGGCAGTTATGCAGAAAACGGTATTGTACATATATTAACTTCTTGTATAATATTACATTCTAACCTTACATGATATATGATGGCATCACTAAAGAACTTATAAAGATTATACATATTATTATAAAAGGAAACATGACTGCAGTTATTTATGAAAGCTGCAAATGTCTACAATCAATGATTCTCTTTCTCACATTACCTGATTTTCATCTAATATAACATCAAACATCTCAGGGGGGCACTGGGCTAGTTTTTCTGCGGCTACCATTTGAACATTGAGGTTACGACTCTGCGACTTGCCTCGAGACTTTATCAAACGTTGTAACACCTGAAATGAGATTATCTTTAAGCCCTTCGTTGTTAACCAATTGAAGTTTCTCAGACATTTCACCAATGTACCGCAGCCTTCCAAAATTCACAATTTCACATCAGACATTTTGTAGTGAAGAACGAACTTAAACAAACTGCTCGTTAATCAAACTGACCAATAATTTACATAATTTGCTTATAACCCTGTTACTTTTAAAAACTGGTGACAAACCATCATGTAATTCTGGCATGCACTTGTTAATAAACAAGATTTAACCTGTGCTGTTAACAAATTATTCAAGCTTGAGCCTTAATTGAAAGTTTTATTTTGCTCAGGTCTGCTTTAGCCAATAATTCAAAATGTAGTCATTAAACCTTTAATGAAGGAATTTGGAGTAATACTTGGACTCTGATTGTTTGTAGTTGTCAAAAAGTCATGTTCTGCAAAATAAATAAATGTAGAGCGAGCGAAGAGTTGCCCCTGGTCTCCCCACAAGAAACCCCAAAATGTTCAAATACTATCTTATAGACATCCCCACATTTGAGTGTTAAAAATACAAAAAATTTTGGGGCATCCTTTCAGGGCTCCCAAATTTGTTTAAACATACTGCCCTAAGCCCTTTGACAGTAACATGCCAACAGGAGAGATTTGACTAATCTGTGGTGGTCCAAACTGAATGGGTCAAGCCCAACCTGGATCCAGATCTGAATATCGAGATGATACAACCCAGTAATATGATCCTGTCATCACTCCAC
>BDMR012750648.1:0-12224 GCA_002091895.1 Caridina multidentata
TGCGAAAGAGCAAAACGTACTCTTTCTTCTTCTACTCAGGCCAATATAGAAATTGATTCTCTCCATGAAGGTACAGATTTCAATACAATTATTACGCGTGCTCGATTTGAAGAACTGTGTTCCAAATTATTTCAAAAAACGCTCGAACCCGTACATAAAGCTTTGATAGATGCTAAATTAGATAAGGGACAAATACACGAAATTGTTCTCGTGGGGGGATCAACGCGTATTCCCAAAATACAAAAATTAATCATGGATTGTTTTAATGGCAAAACGCTGAATAGATCTATCAATCCCGACGAGGCTGTAGCTTACGGGGCGGCTATACAAGGAGCGATCATCACCGGTAATAAATCAGATGTAGTCAAAGATTTACTCCTACTGGATGTAACTCCCCTTTCGTTGGGTATTGAAACTGCGGGGGGTGTTATGACGAACCTGATTGGTCGAAATACTACCATTCCAACAAAGCACACACAGACGTTTACTACCTATTCAGATAATCAAGCCGGTGTTAGTATACAAGTTTATGAAGGCGAAAGAACCATGACCAAGAATAATAATTTGTTAGGAAAATTCGAACTATCGGGAATTGTTCCCGCACCTCGCGGCGTTCCTCAAATTGAGGTTACCTTTGATATTGATGCTAACGGCATGCTGGGTGTGACTGCCTTCGATAAATCGACTGGTAAAACAGAAAATATCACCATCACGAATGATAAAGGTCGTTTGAGTAAAAATGATATTGAACGCATGTTACATGAAGCTGAAAAATTTGCTGAAGAAGACAAAGAATCCAGAATGAGAATCGAAGCCAAAAATAATTTGGAAGGTTATTGTCTCAACTTACTAAATAATAATGATGTCAATGATGAATTGAAATCTATAATTCAAAACACTTTAGAATGGATTTATAGTAATGAAACAACGGCAAAAAAAGAAGACTATGAACAAAAATTGGAAAAAATACAAAAATACTGGAGCTCAAAGTTTCAACAACCACAAAGTAATAATAGTAGCAATGACCCAATTATAGATGAAGTTGATTAGAACCTCTGCACATATCACATACATTAAAAATTTGGCGTTGATGATTATCGGGATTTACGTTCAATTTTGCTAAAACACAAGAGTAACAAATCATGTGTCCGCATTTGTGTAAAAGGGCATTGTTGGTAGATGAATTAGTTTCCATACATATTGGACAACTAAATTTAAAAGATTTCATTATCAAAGAAGCACAGTCGATATTTTTTGTCGCCAAAGAAACAACGTGAGCCAATATAAAGTCTTTATCAACGTCATTATTGTCGTTGTCGTCGTGATAATAATCGTAATAGTCGTCATCGTTATTTGTGACGACAACAATACCCCTTAAAGTCGACTCATATATTACGCTTAATATATTATTATTATTTTTTCCAAAAGAAGAATTATTATTTAATAAAGCTTTAAAACAAATATTTCCCATCATGACCGATTCTGCAATAATGGGACCACCACCACCATCATTATTGTTGAATCCTTTAACTTTATCATGCAGAGCTTTGTTGCGCCAAGTGTTGTTATCATTACACGAGACACACATATATTCGTTTTGTTCTTTAAAAAGTACATCATCGCTGTCGCAAGAATATAACATTTCTTTATATACTTCTCCGTGTTTTTGTTGATTCCATTTATTCATCTGTCTAAATTTTATCTTTCTGTGCCATTTAGAATAAAAACACGATTTATATTTATTCATATTTGGCTTTAATAAATAATCATTCAAGATATTTGGATTTGTTACTTTTAATTGCCTTGTGTGTTTTTGTATTATATCTGTCATTATTATTATTTTATATACCCAATTACATATATATATATAATTATTTCAGTGCAAATAAAAAAATTAAGATGATAAATAATATTTACTTACAAAGCGCACCAAAATGCTAAAATTATAAAACAAAATTAAAAAGTATATATACCTACCCCGAAAAACAATAATTATTATTGTTGTATTTTTTTTAAAACTGATGATTTGAAATAAATAAAAGTGGTGATAATCATAAATATGTATACGTTGATATATATTTGTTAGTACGAAACTTTAAACTATTTTTTTATAAAATTTTTTAGAGTGTTAGATTAATACATAAATCACTTTACATACCAAGTATTAAAGATTTTTTAATATATATTAACAAAAAAAATATATATTAAAAAATGAGAGTTACACATAAAGATTTTCAAAGTCTCGTACCTAACGTAAAAAATGCAGATGATATATATAAACACTTGGAATACGCTCTTGAAAATCAGAGTGATTTTGAAAAAGGATTAATAAGTCGAGATAAAAGATTATTTGTTGTTGATGATCAAAATGAATATAAAAAACTAGCGAGTTACAATGGACATTTGTATGTTTTTGATGATGATTTAGAGAAATATAAAATAGATGTAAGTAAAATAGACCGTCTTTATTATATTAAATATTCGACTTTAGATGAAGATTATGATTATCAATTACTGTGTAGAATAGATCATGAAACAGAATATGTCTTTGTGGAAATGATTGCCTATTATGTAAGGTATGAAGATAAAATAGGTCTAGAAGGACAAATATTTATAAGTAAAGCCCCCAATTGCTTTATCAGGAGCATTTATAAAAACATGGACGGAGACACATTTGAGGGTTTAGATATTACAACAATTTTAAATTCATTTCATAAAGATGGTTTTCGAATAATTGATACCAATAAAATAAAAAATTTGCTGTATGTATGAAAAAATGGACAATTCAAAATTCTATAACTTATTAAAGTAGTATGAAAAAAGTTGTCGGTGTATATAAAGACTAATTAATATTCTGTTTACACACATAGAAAATGATGTATGTATGAATGAATATGGCTCAAAAATAAAGAATTTTTTTTATTTTATAATCATAATAAATGTTTCATATATTATTAGTATTGTTTAAAATTGTTTTTTATAAAAAAATAATATAACCTTTTTATTACATTTATAAACATCAATAAAAAATTACTTTATTAAAAAATGAGTGTTCAACATAAAGATTTTAAAAGTTATGTACCCGGCATAGATAATGCAAATATTATACACAAATATATGAATTACATTCTTAAATATCAGGATAAATTTGATAGAATTGTAGTAGACATAAATGGACGTTTACATACAATTGACGATCCAGAACTGTATAAAATAGTTGTAAGTAAAATAGATCGTCTGTATGACTTTAGGTATCCGGGTCTCGATGAAGGGGATAAATTTAAACTGTTGTGTAGAATGGATCATGAATCAGAATCTGTATTTGTGTTCATGTACGGCAACTTATATGATGAAAAAATTGATAGAAAAATAAGCATAATCAAAGACCCCAATCATTTTATGGCTAACGTTCTTTATGAAGTAAAACACGGTGCTAAAACGGATCCCTTTGTTATTTTTAATTCATTAAATGATGATGGTATTAATCTAGCTGATACATATAAAATAATAAGTTTACTAAATTCATAATATATATTAGTAAGTCATTTTTTACAAAGTAGTACACAAATAAAGTTATTATTATATTATTATTATTATACTTAATATTTTTATTCAAATTAGTATTGAAAAACTTGATGATTTAATAGAGCCCCACAAATTTTTTATATATTAACTGATATAAATAAAATAATATTTTTACATCATAATAATATTATGATATTGTAATTACACACACCCTTTTTTTAGTCATTAACATTTTATTTATATGCACACATATATATATTAAAAAACTATACACAAATATATACATATAATGAATATGGATCAAGAAAAAAATGAAAGAACAAAATTTTATGATAAGATTCAAATGAGTAAAACAATGGTTCAAACTAGAAAAGACTTTACAAAAGAAAAAATAGAAAATTATATACAAGTTTTATTATCTGAGAATAATAAAAAAACTAAATCAACCCCTCTAGAATATTATATTCGTAGACATTACGCTACTAAAAAATATAGAGATAGATGGGTTTTAATAGATAAAAAGAATGATAATAACGACACAATAGAAGCAGTAGTTCCGTATATTTATCACGAAGAGATTTATGATGTCATTAAATTGGCTCATTTGGCTAGTATTCACGGCGGGGTCAGAAAAACACTAGAAGAAGCCAGGAAACACGCTGCAAATGTTAAAATCTCGAACGTTAAAAGTTATATATCTCTGTGTGATAAATGTCAGTTGATGAAAAAGAAAAATCCAATAAAAATTCCTGTTACTAGACCCATAATTTCCAAAGAATTTGGTCAAAGAGGTCAAGTAGATCTCATCGATACAAGAAATTTCAAAGGTAATGAAAAATGCAACTTTATTCTCAATTACCAAGATAATAAAACAAAATTTTGTATACTTCGAGCTTTAACTGATAAAACGCCCGAATCCGTTGTGGCTGTTCTTGAAGATATATTTTGTGTATTTGGGGCACCTAAAATTCTCCATACAGATAATGGAGGAGAATTTGTAAATAAGATATTAAAAAATTATTTATTGCGCGTATGGCCAGACGTGAGTCACGTCAGAGGAAAACCTTATAATCCCAGAAGTCAAGGATCAGTAGAAAGAGCCAATCGTCAAATTAAAGATATTTTGAAACGATGGTATTTGGAAAACAAAAATGATAATTTAGTAAAATCTCTGCCATATATTCAATTTATAAAGAATACATATTTTCATAGAACGATAAATATGACGCCCTATGAGGCTCTTTTTGGACAAAACCCCCCAATTACCATTAATTTGTTGTCGTCATGTTCTTCTTCTTATTTAGTTAATAATAATAATAGTAATAATAGTAGTAGTAGTGATGAAGAAGATGATAATAAAACAATTAATTAAAATTATTTTTTTTCATGAATCCTAAAAATAATATCTCACTGCTTTAATCATCCCCATCTACTTTTTTGCTGTAATGTTCTTAATAGTCTATATATTTTACAGTGCGTGTTTGCATACTAGTAAATGAAAAATGTTATCAGACTCTCAATTTAAAAACCCGTAATCACAATCACAAACTCTCATGAATGAATAATAATATATAATAATGATTGTTGATCACGTCCTTATTTTCATTTGGACTTGGATCGATATATTTATTTGGGACATTATTATTGTTTTTCTCCCCTTGATAAGTTGTTACAACACTCAACTAACAATGATAGTGTTGATGCTGCTCTAGTAAATTGTAATTATTATTATTATTTTGCAATAATAAACATTTATTTATATGATAATCTTTTTTTTGTAATATATTATAAGTGAGTTTTTTAATGTTGTCCCTTTGTAATATGATATCATGAAATAATAAGTTGAATTATAATAATAATTTTTTCTTTTACGTAATTATATATATATATATAAAAAATGATAACATTAATTTTATTAGCATCATTTTTATACACGGTTATAAGCGGCTTAAATAATAATAATAATAATGAATGTTTTTTTAAAAACAAAATAATAGCAATAAATGAGAGAGAATATGAATTGCCTGTCATATATATTACAACAATGAATGGGGTTTTTCATTTTGAATATTCTCTTACTCGCGTCAGTCATAATACCAAGGAAGTTTGGATTAATGTGTTGTTAATGAGCATACCGGGAAAATTCACAAATAACGGTGTCAAGATTATAGCAGATAATTCTCATAGCTTATTTTACACTTCAATAATTACAATTGATCGGTCAAATAAAGAATTTGTCATTCATCCCGAAGTTACTCAAGAATTAACAGAAATACCATTTTCTTCTTCCTCCGAAATAAGTTTTATAATAGAATTAATTCCTAATAATAAGAGAGAAATTCCCTCCCAAAATAATAAAATATTAAAGCCTCCGTGGGGTTACATTAAGAGACCCAGAAAATATTACGTAAATGTTACGTATTATAATAATAATAATATCATGACATCAAATGATATTATAACAAATAATTCTTGCCCCAAAAAGAAAATGTGGACGGATGGATGGATGAATAAATAAATGCATTTAAAAAAATGTATCATAAATTAACTTATACAACACTCGAAGAAGAAGATGATGATGATGTAGTGAAATCCCCCTCTTCCTCATCATCATTACTACCACCACCACCACCACCATCATCATCATCCCCCCCCTTACCCGCTTCCTTCTCCACTCCCAAAAGAAATAGACATGAAAATAATAAACACCTTACCACTAATTCAGTATCAAATAATAATATTACTACTACTACTACTACTACTAATAAAAATAATGGTGATAGTTATTGGTGGGATGATGATGATGATGATGATATCAATTTTTCTTCTTCTCTTCATCCTCCTCCCCCTCCTCCCTCTTCTTCTTCTTCTCCTCTTCATTCATCATCATCATCATCATTATTATATTCTTCTCCTTCTTTTAATAATCATCATCACCAACAACAACAACAACAACAACTACTACTTCCCCCTCCTCCTTCTTCTTCTTCTTCTTTTCCTCCTCTTAATTTATTAACTAGCACGATGAAACACAAAAAAGATGTAGAAATGCACCACATCATGAATTTGTATAATAATAATGCAATCATTTATAACGCCAATGTCTTAAATTTTATTCAACTCGAACGTTTATTTAACAATGAAATATGGAACGCATTTCAGCGGTTATTACAATTTAAAAGTGAAATTGACGAAATAATCAATAAAATCAAACGTCCACGGACCTTTCTCATGACGGTATCACTAGAGTATTTAAAACCCATTATGAAAATAGTCTTTGTTGCGTGTAATCTATATGGTAAAGAAACCATTTTAAAACTACATTTATTAAAGAATTATATACACGCTGTTGAAAATACTCTCAATTTACAAGGTAAAATATTACTAGAGTGTTTATGTGGTATTTACATGAAAAAAGGTTTCAATTTTCATCTAGGTGCGCAACAACAAATAAAATTTATGTCTCCATACATACAGTCTCTTGATGAAGATATAATTTCCTTTTATATATTATATACACGTATTTATGAAGAATTTAAAAAGTATTGTTACAAAACCGGATAAATTATTAAAAAACCTTAAAAATTTATTGGTCGCCTTTTTAAAATAATTAAAAAATGTACAATCACAAAAAAGAAGATAAAGAACTCCTTATTCAAAAAAATAGTAGTAGTATTAGTAGTAATAATGAAAAGTGGCAAAGAGTGAGACTAATACCAGAAAAACTAAAAACGGACAAACACAAAGATACTCTTGTAACTAATTCATTAAGCAAAAAGTTGATCATTATATTAAATAATTCAAGCAAAAATGAGAATGCAATACAAATTATTGAAACAATAACAAGCAGTCTACAAAACAAAAGTGACGAAATCATTATATCAAGAATAAATATCGAATGTAACCTGACTAAAATTTCAACGTATTTCAAATCCCAATTAATCTATGCATTAAATAGTAATAGAGAAATAAGCGAAATTATTTTGTTTGTCGTGACGCCGTGTGTAAAGGACCACCCCTATGTCATTTTACACAAAGATATTATGAGTTTTCTAATTACTATTCAAGATTTTTTAAATGCTTTAGAGACAATAATTATTAATAACACGAACAGTTTAACATTCAAAAGCATCTCTTTATTATACATGTGTAAACTATTTGAAAAATATAACGATATCATTGAAGTAAAATTGAAAAGTTTAGAACAGACCAATGTTGTTGATACCAACAATAGATTTATAATTGTTAAAGAAAACATTAAAGACGTAGAATCAATAACGCCTATAATATTGAATAATATACTTTCTAAAAAAAGAAATAGCAATAAAAATAATGGTCATCAATAAAGTATATTCTTTCAATTAATAATAGAGATTACAACGAAAAAAAAATATTTATTAAATATATATATATAGAGAGAGAGAGAGCGCGAGAGAAAAAAAAATAACATTTATTTATCTTACTGTCATAATAAACAAATGGGTGTTCATTATCTTGTGTATCGTATGGAAAATATTCGAGCTAGAATTCCATTAAAGATGTCATATGACAATAACGTAAGTAAAAAGATATGCGGTCGTTTAAAAAGTATTGGCATAGATGGAGGAATTTTTCTACACGCATACACTCAACATATTAAAATTGAAAAGAAATCATCCTCTCCTCCCCAATCATTGGATAATAATAATACTTTTTGTAGGTATAGAGTTTTGGAATATAAAGACAATAATGAGAGCAACAGCAGCAACTCTTCCTCTTCTTCCCCGTGTCATTACGTAATCGATCTCGATAGTTCTGTACAAAAGATAGTAGAAGTCATTTTAAAATATTTAAATTCTATTTGCAATTTTTTTAAGCATTTCTCTAAAATGGATGATAATGAAAAAGACTCCACAACACAAGTAGCTTGCTTTTTCGCCGTGGACGGTAAAGCACCTGTTGCAAAAAATAGAAAAAAATGTAACGTAGTGGACGTTTATTCATTAATGACCATTTCGGAGAAGAGATGGTTACACCGACATGTTACAGTGGCGTTAGAAAAAGAAATATCTCAAAATATATTTGGTGAACGATATGTACTACGATTTTTAACGAATTGCGAAATAGATTTCAATGAAAGGGGAGAGGGAGAAATTGAACTGTTTAGCTTTGCACATGATATCAGTGCCAAATTTGATTATGACACCGAGTTGAGAAACGTCATCATATCTTCCGATTCTGACGTAACCGCTATGATGGTTTTGAGGAAAGATCCAAATATTGTTATTGTTTCACCCCCCGTAAGAAAAGGTAACAGAACATTGGAAGAAGAAGAAGAAGAAGAATTTTATCTTCCATACATTTCTAATCTCGCTAGTTTATCCGAGGGATTAAATCTTAACTATGATCAACTCGTTCAATATACCATTTTACATTTCATTTTTTTTGGCAGTGATTACAACACGGGTTTAATGACGTGTCCAACTTTAACAAAAAAGAATATAATACTCTTGGCGTGTCAAAATGACGCACCTCTGTGTGGAATTTTATCCAATATTAACGATATCGGTCAGTCGTGTAAAAGAAAAAAAAGTACTAATTATTATCATTCATCTTCTTCTTCTTCTTCGTCTTTACCCCGCTCATTAAAGTATTTGAAAAAATTATTAGTTTACGAGGCGATCTGTGCTATCAAATACTATAGTACTTTAGGAAAACGAATGGATTTGTTGCACAAATGCTCTCCCCTTTTATATAAAGAAAAAGACATAAAAAAGTGGTTGGCGTTACTTTCCTTTAGTGATGAGAGTGAATAATTAAAAAAATGGAAAATCTATTTGATTTAATTACAGAACCCGGATGTCAAGAAATAGACATTTTTAATGATAGTGAAAATAATAATAATGAAATATCATTTAGTGTAGTTTCTCTATATGATATAATTGGAAAATTTTATTATTCTAATATTAATGCGGCGTCGTGCGTTTCCCTAAATACTCTATTGAAAATTATATTTAAAAAATATAATGATGATGATGATGATGATGATTTACACAAAATAAATCCTTCAAACAATTTGGCGTCTTATACTCGAATGTTATCTTGCGTATTTATTCCAAAACATTCTACAAAAAAAATATTTAATGTTAGTTGATACTGTACATACAAAGTAAATGATTATCACTATTGATGATAGTATTATTTTCCGCTCGCACAAAATTTAATGTGCAATTAAAACAACAGCCGTTACAATTACTACTACACTTTAAAACGTCGATGATAAAGTTTTCAATTAATAATGGTGGTGGTGATGATGTCTGAGGATGATAATGATGTAATGCATTAAAAAATCTTGTGTCAATGTATAAAATAACATTTAATAGTGTACTGTCACAATTATTATTTGTAAAAGAAGAAGAAGAAGAAGAAGACTCATTGAATCCCATTTTTCCTTTTGAGTGTAAAAAAGATGCTATATTTGTTATATCTTTTGGATTTGTGTTAAAAGCGCCAAAAGAAGATATAACGTCTATTAAGCAATATGGTTTTACGGATAAAACTTCGCTATAACCCGTGTGTGACCCATTACACCACGCAAAATTATCAATAAGCACCGATCTCATATCTTGATATCGGGGAAATTTCCGAACGAGATATTCGTGTGATTTTGATTTACCGCCAAAATCTCGTTTTGATAGGTTGCAATCATTTCGGGATAACACGTGATTAAAATACTGTGCAATATTTAATAATAGTAAATTTTGTTTAATGTATAAATCTGTTCCAGCCGTCCAAATGATTAAAACATTATTGACGTTAACGGTTTTTAAATAATTCAAAAATTGAAACATAAAGGGTCTCGTATATAAACTGGGTAAACTATTGGCTAGAGATTCTTCCAAAATATACAAATCGTCATAAACAGCTAAAGTATTATCAAAGTCGATTATAAAAACAACGGGAGAATATTCTGATTCGCTTAAAAATTCTTTACAGTCATAAAATTGATTTTGATAAAAATCATGTTGTGAAAAATCATTTTCTTCTTCTTTTTCTTTATGTAAAGATGTATTATTATTATTCTCTGTTGTTGCTAATGACAATAATAATGGTGGTGGTGATAAATCAGAAGAAGTTTGGATGGATAATGATTCTATTTTTTTATCATTAATTATATTAGGCAAGGGTGGAAAATGATGATAAATTGACATATTTAATTTTTTTTAATTAGAAAAAAAAATCTATATAAAGTGCGTGCACGACAAATATATATATCATAGTAAAAAAATAATAACAAGCAACAACACATATAGTAATAATGCAAATATTCGTAAAAACACTCACTGGTAAGACAATTACTATAGAAGTAGAATCGGGAGAGACAATAGAAAAACTTAAACAAAAAATACAAGACAAAGAAGGTATTCCTCCCGATCAACAGCGATTAATTTTCGCCGGTAAACAATTAGAAGATAATAAATGTATTACTGATTATAACATTCAAAAAGAATCTACAATTCATTTGGTTTTGAGACTTAGAGGGGGGATACAACTTAAAATCACCGATAACGATTATAATTTACCTGATGTATGGTTAAATTTAAATCCGACGAATACGAAATGGTGTTATTCAGCATTACTTAGCCCTTTAACTACTTATAAAGATAATATAAGAAGAAAAAATTTAGTTGTTTGTTATAAGAAGACTATGGGGGCTATGATTGAAAATATTCCCAAAAAAAATTTTGCCTTTTTCATCAACAATGAGAAAAATGAACATCATGCATCCGTGCTTATTAAATCCGAGAATGATGGTAGAAATTTTGGAAGTTTTGTGTGTTATCCCAAAACGACTATTAAGGTTAAACGTCCTGGTAACACTCCCGAACGACGTCGATCCCACCGTATAAGAGGACTAGAACCCTTGCCTCTGAACCCACTTGAAGAACAACCACACGTCGACTCTGAGTTTTTAATAAGAACAGTAGAAGAATATGGCGGCGAAATAGAACTACTACAGCACGATATTAATGCTACGCACGATCCCCAGGATTTGTATAATCCCACTTTAACTTTGGATATTACCGTATCTGCTGGCTATCTCAAAAACGATGATGATTACTACGCGTCACGGTGTATAGAAACAAAAACAACCACAACAGCTTCAAAAGCAACCCATGTTAATAAAACAGAAATTGCCTATGGTGGTAAAACCGAACAAAAATTTATTAAGGTAAAATTTGAAGAAGATAAAAATTTGGCAACACCACAAAAGTACAAAATTTATATATACGCTATGGCAAATGTCGACAAATTCAATGATAATCATAGTGCAAGAAAAGTATCATCGCCCCTCTATGAACCCCCACAAAAAACACACGAAGTTTCATAAATACTTATTTCTATTTAGAACCACCCTTTAATTAGAATACAAAATATATAATAAATCTAAATATTATTATTGATTACGCCATATATGATTAAACAATAGAGGTAAGTCGAGGAAAAAAAATCTTTATAAATATGTTTGTAAATAAAATAAAGAGCCAAAAAAATGTATTTGTTTCTTATTCCATTGAATTTAAAAAGATTTAAGCTCTCGCATTCCACATCATCCTGTTTTGGGATAGTTTTTTTTTTTCTGCTGCTAGATTTTGAACGAATCCAATTAGTGTAATTACCTTAGTGTATCAGAGAAATCAGTGAGACTCATACGCTTC